>JAOTRA010000008.1:3813731-3824595 GCA_026260255.1 Pseudolaguvia tuberculata | reverse complement strand
CCCCGTGACCCCGGATTCGGGAATAAGCGGGTAAGAAGATGAATGAATGAATGAATGAATGAATGAATGAATGAATGTTCTTTCTTCATCTTGGTAAAGAGCAGGGACAGATGGTTCCCTTGCTTGCACTTGTATTGGGTTACATTATTATTTAAAAAAAATCTAGCCTCCAGGGAAGTACAAGAGTCTACAATAACCTGTGATCCTATCTGCCGAGCTGAATTCCACGAACACTGCTGTAAACCCAGTTACAGTCATGTCTATACAGCTCCCACACACAGCACATGTCTGACCTTTTTTAAACAAGGATGTCTATTGCAGATGTGTTCTAGAATTGACTTCCTGTCCCTGCCTTATTCATTTGGTTATTCCCTAATTCATTGCCACAGGAGTTTTCTGGAGCCTATCCCAGCTCTTTGAGGGGCAAAAGGTAGGAGGGGTTCATCAAAGGGCAACACATTCGCTAGTATGGGTAAGTTAGAATCACCAACCTAACAGACATTTTTGGACACAGGAGAATCCGGAGTAAACCGACTTAAACACAGAGAGAACATACAAACTCCACAGAGAAACACGCCTGCCTGGAAAGATTTTTTTAACCTTTATTATCTATTTATTTACATATTTTTATCATATTTTTCATATACTCTACATTGTTCTACTATAGTTAACCTGTGGAGTCATACAAACATTCACTATATGTTGAACTGTGTATTATTATATATGTGACAAATAAAATTGGAATCAAACCTGAGACCTTTTTGCTGTTAGGCAACAGTGCTAACCACTACGCCATTAATTATTTTACAGTGGACTTCATCCTCACTGACTGGACCCTCCAAAATCATGGACGCCAGGGACCAAGTAAATATAAGCTTCTACTGCTGAGATGGTAGAAAATGAATAATAAGGTATAAGAAAAATCCCATGGTAAACCTAAACATAACTTTGGTAAATTATATTAATTCTTTCTAAGCCTTTTTTTTCCGAATGCTACACTACAGAAAGCCTCTATACCCGTTCACTTCGAGTATCTAGAGGATGTATCTGTATATAATTGATCATTTATGTTTAGCATTTAGACTGTGCTTATATCTTGTCCTCTGGAGGCGTATGTCGTTACTAAGCAACTATCAGCTGTACTCTCCATTACAACGAGGAAGTTTCAGCAACAGATTTCCATTCTTGCTGTAATTTATTCTTGAACAGAAATAAAGAAAGGATGCAATGATGAGCTGCTCCTTCATGTAACTGTTGAGGTTCAGTATAAAGGAAAATGTGAGAAAGCTGAGTGGTCGGTCACATGACTTCTTTTAACCTTCTGAAAAGATGTTTTTACGGTTTTATCCCATTTACGGCACAATCATGTTACTACCTATTTGCATTTTATAATAGAAAATGGAAAAAAACAACAACACATTGATAACTTTTGTTCATTTTGTTTTCTTCTCTGAGAGTTTAATAGCAATCTTATTATTTTACTGTACAATGGCTTGTATTTTAAACCAGCATTTTTACAGAAGACCATCTTGCCTTAATAATGAACTGATTCAGCAATTAAGGCCTTCCACCACCCTGCTCACATAGAGGAACACAAATTTGCTGAATTAATTGCCTGTGAAAAGGATGCTGTTAAACTGGTTTGTGCTTAAGGGACAGAAGGTCAAGTAGTTAATAAACGAAACTCCTGTTGGGGACTTTCCACTGGAAGGCTTTTCTCGCAGACACAGCCAGCCTGTAAAATAGATCAGCATGTGACCCTCCTCAACATGTGATTGTTCAGCTCCGCTCATACAACATGAGAAGCTTTAAAGTGGCAAAAAATTCTAATAAGAGTTTATTGTTTAAATACAGCACATTGTTTCACAGGTAATACGTGACTCATTCAGTGATCTCATTCTCCTAATTATGGGTTTAACCCTCTTAAGGGTGCTTCTAAAATTTGAGCCCATACAAAGACAATAAAATATATAGATATATACATATAATATGGCACGTCATTCATTCATTCATTCATTCATTCATCTTCTTACCTGCATATTCCCTAATTCGGGGTCAAAGGGGTTTGCTGGAGCTTATCCTAGTGCAGGGACAGGTGGCCAATCCATCGCAGGGCACATATAGATGAGCAACCACTCACTCACACAAACACAAGCACACACGCGCGCACACACACACACCCTCCAATGGACAATTTAGGCTCACCAGTTAAGCTAAGTTACATGTTTTGGGACTGTAGGAGGAAACCGGAGTCCCTGGACAAGACACACGCAAGCATCGGGAGAATATGCAAACTCTGCACAGAAAGATCCGAGGGAATCGAAACCGAGACCTTGTTGTGAGGCGACCTTGCTAACTACCGCATATGACATATAAAGACTATTATATTAACCCAGTTCCTTCTTGAAGCGAATCAAGTCAATCCACATAGTTAATTAATGATACCAAACCCCAAAATATCAAATAATAGCAAACGTCTGGGGACTGAGGAGACAAGTTGCTCAAGTTTAGGAATAGGAATGCTGTCCCATTCTTGTCTAATACAGGCTTCTAGTTGTTCAACTGTCTCATGTCTTCTTTGTTGCATCTTCCTCTATGGATGAAAGATCTGGACTTCAGGCTGGCTATTTCCGCACCCAGATCCTTCTCCTACGCAGCCATAATGTTGTAATTAATGCAGTTTGCCATTGTCATGTTGGAAAATTAAAGGTCTTCCCTGAAAGAGACGATGTCTGGATGGGAGCATATGTTGTTCTAGAACCTGGATATACCTTTCAGCATTCATGGTGCCTTTCCAGATGTGTAAGCTGCTCATACCACACACCCTCATGCAACCCCATACCATCAGGGATACAGGCTTCTGAACTGAGTGCTAATAACAAGTTGGGTTGTCCTTGTCTTCTTTAGTCCGGATGACCTGGCGTCCAAGTTTACCAAAAAGAACTTCAAATTTTGATTGGTCTGACCATAGAACAGTTTTCCACTTTGCCACAGTCCATTTTTAATGATCCTTGACCCGGAGAAAACCTCTGCTCTACTGAATCATGTTTAGATATGGCTTCTTTTTTATATTGGCAATGGAGAATGGCATTACAATGGATTGTGTTCACCTACAATGTTTTCTGGAAGTATTCCTGAGCCCATGTTGGGATTGTGGGTTAGAAGATGATTTAATGAATAGTGTATAGTTATAGAAGACCTGTTATTTATATAATTACAATTACAGCATTTGGCAGACAGGTACCGGGTTGCTCAGGGCTGCACAGTGGCAACTTGTTGGGAATCGAACCCCGGTCTTTCTAATGTTAGGCCAACATCTTAAGATAGGGACATTGTAAGTCACTGAGAGCATAGGGCCCTGGCATCATTAGTATGTAAGAGGTCCTGGCTGCTCTGTGAAAGGATTTCCCTGTACACTGTCTTTGCATAGAGCAAAACAATTAGGGCTCTGCCTCTGGCCCCAGATGGGGATAGGTTTTTCTCTTGTCAAGATTTCCTTATCATGTCATTTCAGTTCAGTAAATTCAGTTTCTTTCACTGTAATCGTTTCTGCTCATTATGTCTTTAAAAATATTTAATTATTCATTTGTTCATTCAATCATAGGGGTAAAGAAAAGTGTATTGTCCAGCCTATTGTCAGGAGGTGCTTATTTCCAATCCCCTGTCACACAAAGTTATCTAGCTTCTATATACAGGAAAGACAAGTTTATAAAGTAACTAACTACAATGTATTTCATCATGTTGATATTCCATTCAGAAGAATGCTGCAATAAACATTCATTCATTTATTCATTCATTCATCTTCTTACCTGCTTATTCCCTAATTCAGGGTCACGGGGGTCTGCTGGAACCTATCCCAACATAGGTCGCCAGTCCATCACAGGGCATACATAGATGAACAGCCACTTACACACACATTCACTCCTACGGGAAATCTTTAGAATCACCAATCAACCTAATGTATACGTTTTTGGACTGTATGAGGAAACCGGAGTACCCAGAGAAGACTCACGCACGCAAATGTGGGTAGAACAGGCAAACTCAGCCAGGTAATCTAACGCGGGATCTTCTTGTTGAGCAAACAACTAAGGGTATTTAATGTTATGCTCAGTTTGTTGCTTCTTTTGTGTCCACATTTTCTTAAGCACTTTATAATCTAACACAGTTGTGTCTGGAACATTAAAAAGGGTCGTATGTCTGGGGGTAAATTGTGTTTAGAGGTCTATTAACCCCACCCTCCCTTTCTCATTAAAAATGCTCAGGAAATGAGTCCAGCTGCTGCTTATTGCAGACATTTATCCCTGATTTTGTGGCTGCATCTGTGACTAGATTAGTTTTTGTTCTATATTATTTATACTGTAATATTTGGTGCAATACATTTTGGTGTTGGCATCATCCGATTTTTTTCATTTTGTTTTTGGAATGTTATCTGATAAAGCCGTTACAGAAAAATGTAAAAGTTGTGGGTGTATTTCGTTTTGATACCTTAGAGAGATTAACAAAATGACATCACAGCCGCCACATCTGTGTCTATGCTTTTCCATCTGCCAGTACGAAGAGCAGACAGGAACAGGAATAGACAAAGCAGACAGTGAACAGCTCTGTCAGCTAACATTGACCCACAGACAGCTAAACATATGTCTTGCTATTCACATGATCTGCTTTTCTCTTTGCTTCCTTCCTCCCTCTTTCCTCTCCCTCCTTCTCCCCACCACATCTATAGACAGCTGCAGATGGCTTCATTCTTCAGAGCCCATGCCTTTTTTTTTTTCTTAATTGGGTGCAGCACGGGTTCTATCCCTCCTCATGCTTAGTGAACAGTATCTGAGATGGTACATTCATTAGATTCCTATCAGTAATTTCAGCTAAAAGAAAGACACTAAAAGGCATGAGATACAGCATCTTCTCATTCCAACACACTACATCATTCCACTTTTTTTACTTGATTGAGAAAGATTTTATGCTGCACACATACACACACACAATTGTAAAAAAAAATGGTCCCATGATGTTGACAGGCATTTACGCAATTCATGCATTGTCATTCAACAAAAGCAACATATATGCACGTCACATTTTTGTCATGTCATCTTAACGCTTTCATAAGAAAAGAATGTGTTTAGGTGTGACTGGTATTTGGTCACCTGATCTTTTCTTGTGATTCTTCTTAAAGCATAAAAGAACGTAATATCCCACTTGCGATGAAAAAGATTGATAGAATGAACATTAGTAAAGACTCCCAACAGACTCCTGCTTCTACACAGCAGCTGCAGTCTGCATCAGCAGAAAAATAACTATAGGAGCCAACTAAGGAAACGTTCACACAGAGTGTCTGAATAACGTCTTTCTAAGGGAACCGATTAGCTCAGATGTTGCGGCTAAGCATCATGTAGGAAAGATCGTCTTTAAGTGGTAGTGTTTGTGGTTTGTTTGGGAAACAGTAGATCCAGACTTGTTTTTACGTCAGCACTGATGTCGGGAAACATGTCAGTCTGACTTATTAAGGGCCTAAAAGACCTCTGGATGACTCAGAAAGTTGTGGAGAGGAAACCAAAACCAGAATGATCCACTGTTTACTATACATTACAATTGTATCAAAGAACTTAGTCTAGAAATTAGCTATTGGGTTATTTTCTGGGTATTTTTATCTATTTGTGAACATTTAAATTAGCTTTTTTATGTACATAAACAGGGCGGCCCGGTGGCATAGTGGTTAGCATGGTCGCCTCACAACAAGAAGATCTTTCAGTGTGGAGTTTGCATGTTCTCCCCGTGCTTGTGAGGGTTTCCTCTGGGTACTCCGGTTTCCTCCCACAGTCCAAAAACATGCAGATTATGTGGATTGGTGATTTTAAATTGTCCATAAGAGTGAATGGTTGTTTGTCTATGTGTTGCCCTGAGATGGAATGGCGACCCCCAGTCCATCTCAGGATAGGCGACAGCAGACCCCCGTAACCCCGAATTCGGGAATAAGCAGGTAAGAAGATGAATGAATGAATGAATGAATGAATGAATGAATGAATGAATATAAACAAAGTCAATTATGAATTTATTTAATTATTTGCCATAAACATGTAGTGGTGATTCCGAAAGGGCTTGTAAAGTTAACTCTGGGGATCTGAGAGTAGCCTTGTTGAGTTAGGCTTAACTAATAGATATGGGTTTAGGGAGGCATCTCCGTCTTACCGCCCAACCGTTAGCAAACACAAACACGAACACTTTCCTGTTTCTTACCATCAAATGTCCTTGGAGTCATATTTTTGCAAGTCACTTCTCCAATTCCCTTTGTTGCCAACCCAAATAGTAAACATGAAAGTCATACGGTGATTCTGAAAGTTTCAAGAAAGCATCTGCTCATTGTATTACATATAAACTGTAATACAAATATACATAAATATCTATGAAATGACTGTTAATTATTTTCACATTTACATCCTTTAGCAGACACCATCATTCCAGAGCAATGAACAATGTTAGTTTTAAAGGCAGCATATAATTCTCAAGTTCTAATATTGATTATTTGATGGAAATTCATTTCACTATCTTGCTGCCAGAACTGATAAAACTCATGAGGCAGATCGACACTATATTACCAAACGTTTGTGGCTATTTGAGAAAGCTTCACTTGTCTAATAAAATCTTCCAGTTCAATCTGAAGCTTCAATATTAGATACACTAATATCAGATAGGGATGTCTGGGATTCAGTCGCCAATCCAGTTCATACCAAAGATGTTCACTGGTGGTAGATCAGGACTTCACTCTAACGCTTTACTTCCAGTGAAGAACTAATGTAACGCTTACAACATAGCATACAAAATCATTCTCGACAACTGTATTCTTCCATACACACTATTAACAATATAGTGTACCTTGCATCGTAGCTTACGGTGAGACTAGTATATAGTGCTATAAAGACTTTAAAGCTAGACCAAACTTCTTACTTCAACTGCAAGTGAGGACGTGAAGGACAAATTAGTGAGGAATATTTGGAGATAAGATCAGAGCACGGCATTTCTTTTCAGATCAGGATAGGCTTTGATCTCCAATGTAGCCTGATCTAGCATGAAACGTCTGGCAAAAATGTAACACCACACGCACAGGAAGCTAAGTTACACACTTTTTACAGCCGGCTCACACTTGATCATCTCACCATATGTGCTGATTTAAGGTGAAAAATTACTGGGAAGTTTTGAAGGAAACAGAAACGTAAAAGAGAATTGTCTTATCATCTGAATAACGATATTGTTTTGAGTAAAATGGCTTCATAGTTGTTGCCAACATTTACTTGATGTACTCTAAAATCATATGTCAGTCTAAAATGATATCGGATAGGTAGGTGTGTCTGAGTGTGCTAACCAGCATTACGCAATACTGATACCGGCTTTCTGTTATATTTATCACTTAGTGAAGCGGTTTCTATTGAGCCCTGAGGGAGTGCTATATTATTGCCTATAGACTTGCTTAGGTTTATTACCAAAAGCTTGTTAACCCCTCATAAAACCTGATAATATAAAGATAGTTATGCCGCATGCTTGGACTCACAACTACTGTCTAATGGATTTCAGCATCCTGTCATCACAGGGCAATGTAGCAATGCAATAAAACAGGTCTATTGAGTTCCTTATCTTGTATAGCATGACGCCACATGGTTCATGAATGAGTAAGGGACTTTCCATGACTCTATGAAATAGCTGAGCTTCCTTACATCACTGCCATTTGAAATTGTATACGTTTAATTCTACTTTCATTTCGACATATCGAAAATGTATTCGTCTCCAAGAAAAAACCTGAGGTAATGATGAAAACTAAAAAAAAAGAAGAAAGATATGACAAAATAACAGCCAAAAACAAACTGCTGTACTTTTATGAAAATTTATTTAAATTAACATTAAAAACAAGACATGTAAATAACTTAAAAGACATACCAACGAATTTATGCATACTACATTCCTTGTAGTAAAATAAATAAGCAAATTTACAACAGAAATCCAGGAAGGATTAAAAATCTCTCATATTGAATACATTTGCAAGTGCGAGTGTTCAGTCTTGAGTGTCTGTCTGTCTGTCTGTCTGGTTGAAATTAATTCTTCTTTTTTTGAAGAGCTCCACTTTAGATATTGCACCTCTTTTTTTGGTGGCTCTTCTTCTCAGACATGGTGCAAATATCTCCGCTTTGGTCCAAGCTTTCATCTGCATCTATCTCTCTACATCTCCTTAAATGAAAAAATAAAAGAGAAAATGAATTTATGATCAGTCTGCCTGCGTTTGATTATTGATATTTGATTATTTATTCCATTATATTATTGATAGAAAAATATAGGACAAGGTGGCAGATTCTAGTCTAGTCTTAGATTGTAACCATGGTTACTCAAAGACCCAGAAACCCCTGGTTAGTATTCTGTAGTAGAACAGCTGGATTCATTCCGACACCCTTAGAGTTTCTCCATGTTTTAAAGCCAAACTCACCGGAGTGTGTGTGTGTGTGTGTGTGTGTGTGTGTGTGTGTGTGTGTGTGTGTGTGTGTGTGTGTGTGTGTGTCGAATATAAGCGGATCACGGCGCCCGGGCCATGCGTAAAGCCTCTTGTTGTCCAGACGTGGCGCTTTCAGCATCCTGTCTCGTTTTAAAATCCTGGATGGCTCTCCTGTTCTGGAAGTCGATCAGCGCCATGGTGATCACCGCGTTCCAGCAGTTATCCTCGCCTGAGCACCGGAAGTCGATCTCCTTGTCGTCTGTAGTGACGATGGTGAAGTAGACGAATTTGCCGGTGCGCTCCACGCAGTCGACCTTTTTAATAGACTGCAGTTTCAGCTCTTTGCTCTTGCTTTTCTTCTGCGTGTCGGCGTAAAGGTTCAGGCTGTCCGTGGTGAGAACGCACGTCTTTCTTTTCCAGAACTGCAGCAGGTTATCGCTTCTCTTCTCCAGCTCGCCCTCCTTCAGCACCTTGGAGCTTTCTACCGGAGTCATTTTCATGGTTTGTGTGGGGAAAATGGCTTTTAGATGAGGATTCAAATAAATCCTAAAGCAGCTCCTGTGGTGTCTCGGAGCTTCTTCTTGGCGTGGCTGTGACTGAGGATGAATGAGACTGGGAGGGTTTTATAGTGGTGTCGCGGTGTCCCGGCCTCCAACACGTCACATGTGCTATCGGGTATTTGAGTAATTCAATGGTGGAACGTGGGCGGAAATGTGTCTCTAAATGACCTTCACCCTTTAGCTATTCCCTAAAATACATCATTACAACATTACAGCAGGTTTCTCCCAGAGCTCTACTATAATATCTCACTCGTCACTAAGTGTAGAATTGAATTAACCTGGTTTGATCATTCATTCATTCATTCATTCATTCATTCATTCATTCAACTTCTTACCTGCATATTCCCTAATTCGGGGTCACAGGGGTCTGTTGGTGCCTATCCCAGCGCCCATAGAGCGAGAGGCAGGAGTACACCCTGGATGGGTCGCCAGTCCATCGCAGGGCAACACATTCACACACACATTCACTCACTCACTCACTCACTCACAATTTAGAATCACCAGTCAACCTAATCTGCATGTTTTTGGACTGTGGTAGGAAACCGGAGTAGCTGGAGGAAACCCACCCATACATGAGGAGAACATGCAAACTCTGCACAGAAAGATCCCCAACCCAGTAATCGAACCCGGGATCTTCTTGTTGTGAGGCAACCGTGCTAACTACTGCGCCACCACGCCGACACATGGTTTCTTTGTTATCTTTTTTTGTCTATAGCAGATAAGCGTAGAACATTACAGTCTGAAAACATGTGACATAAGACCTTTATCATATTAGACTCAGAACCATTATGAGTTTCCATTATAATAAATTCATTCATGCAGGAGGTTATATCAAAAAGTTTTGAGACAGGCCAATAGATGGCAGCACAAGGCAGAACTCTGTGACTATGCTGTCACCTGTTGGTGATTCTGAAAACTTTTTGATGCTTTCTCATCACAGCGGCATTAGTTTCATATCTATGGAAGGTATCATATGCCTATATGTGTTTGTGTAACAAAATGGTAATGGAATTGATAATGCAAGTTGGGCTGCTAATTGATAACTAAGGGTTTCATTCTCAGCACCACCACGTTTCCATCATGGACCCCTGACAAAGACAGTCGTTCTTTATTGCTGAGATGATTTTGCATAATTATATTAATCAATAACACATATGCGGGCGGCGCGGTGGCGTAGTGGATGGCACAGTCGCCTCACAACAAGAAGGTCACGGGTTCGAATCCCGGGCCGGAATCTTTTTGTGCGGAGTTAGCATGTTCTTCCCGCCCTTGCGTGCGTTTCCTCCGCGTTCTCTGGTTTCCTCCCACAGTCCAAAAACATGCCTCTTGCCCCAAGTGTGCTGGGATAGGCGAAGACCTTGACCCCGAATTCCGGAATAAGCGGGAGAGAAGATGAATGAATAATACATATGCGCGTTGGCATGGTGGTTAGCACAATCACCTTACAACAATAAGGTTCCGGGTTCGATTCCCGGATCTTCACGTGTGGAGTTTGCATGTACTCCCCGTGCTTTCGTGGTATTCCTCTGAGTACTGTATTCCGGTTTCCTCCCCACTGTCCAAAAGCATTAGGTTGATTGTCCATGTGAATGTGTGTGCCTGTGCGTGTGTGTGTGTTTGTGTTTGTGGTTGTGGTTGTTTGTCTATGTGCAGCCCTGCGATGGACTGACAAAATGTCCAGGGTGTACCCCTGCCTCTCACCCTATATACGAAAGGCTCTAGCGGCCCCAGTGACCTTGAATTCCGGAATAAGCGGGTAAGAAGATGAATGAATGAATGAATGAATGAATGAATGAATGAATGATTGAATGAATGAATGAATGAATGAATG
>JAOTRA010000008.1:3787115-3805785 GCA_026260255.1 Pseudolaguvia tuberculata | reverse complement strand
TATAACTATATATATAGTAAGGTTAATTATAGACAGATAGAAATATGATTGGCTGGTTTGATATGTTTTAAGAGGCTAGTGTATGGTTTTGTGTTTTTGCACGGCTCAGGTGTAGTTCATTAGCATGCATGTCTTTTGTTGGAGGGATGATACCTGTATTGTGTGACACCGGATGAAGATGTATTGCTGTATACTTGCACCTCTGGAATTTATTTGTTTTAGACAGAATCTGCTGTTTACACAGATGTAGATTCATTCAGATGTTTCAAATAGGGCGGCGCGGTGGCGTAGTATATAACACAGTCACCACACAACAAGAAACTCCCATGTTCTCCCTGTGCTTCCTCCGGGTATACCCGTTTCCTCCCACTGTCCAAAAACATGCAGTTGAGGTGGATTGGTGATTGTAAATTGTCCATAGGAGTGAATGTGTGTGTGAATGGTTGTTCATCTATATGTGTTGCCCTGAGATGGACTGGCGACCCGTCCAGGGTGTACCTCCCGCCTTTCGCCCTATGTGCGCTGGGATAGGCACCAGCAGACCCCTGTGACCCTGAATTAGGGAATAAGCGGGTAAGAAGATGAATAAATGTTTCAAATATATCTAATCTCTGTTAATTCATAGCTATTTAGTGCAAGTACACTGATGCCACCTTTATACTAAAATATTTCGTCTTTAACTTGAAGTACACAATCTTTTTTTTGCAAACTTTTAACTTATAATAGTATTAATACAATTTAACACCAAGGTTAGGAGGTAAATAAATTGTTAAAATGGTAGTGTTAAAATGAGAGTAGAGTAGGAATTTATGTTCTTACGGAAGTCAGGGGCTTTGTGCACAGAGACATTGTCATGCTGGACCATTGAAAGAATAATGTAATGCTACAATATACAAAATGTTTCCAGATTTGTACTGTAAGCCTTCAGGCATTGTAGAGGATGTGTATGCAAGGGTAAAACATGTTATTGCAAATATTAATAGATCATAAAATTGCTGCACCTTTCCAGATGTTGAGTACTAGCCGTTAATTACATACTTCATTAGCCCCCTAACAGTGACTGTTCAGCATGTTCTCCACTACTGTAAAGTTGTATTTTCCATTCCAGCACACAGGGCAGTAATTATTGGCAGATTATCAGACAGGTTTACACCCAATCGTTGGGGTTTTAATTGTCACCCAATTAAGTTAATTTTTTTCACTTGAGTCACAGGTACAATGCTGGTAAACGGCTGTTGAGGTTGTAGGTCATTAAGAGGATAAGACCGGTCTACAAAGAGGAATTTGCTCTTATTGCATGTAACAGGAGAAGGGCAGCTACAGAAGTATAATTAGATGTGTGTGGCTCACACTGCTACGAGGAATTACATAAATTAAGCCACAGAGTGTGAAGTTCATAATTGGCATAGATGACTCAGACTGCAAAACCAAAACATGCAAATAAGCTATA
Organism: Pseudolaguvia tuberculata; assembly: GCA_026260255.1. Lineage (NCBI taxonomy): Eukaryota > Metazoa > Chordata > Actinopteri > Siluriformes > Sisoridae > Pseudolaguvia > Pseudolaguvia tuberculata. The sequence goes on along the minus strand of JAOTRA010000008.1, from coordinate 3,804,335 downwards.
GAGACTGAACTTTCTCACCTTTACTTTATACACAAACTGGTTATGGTGAGATTTTAGTTGCACATTTATTGTGGATTCCTCTTTTTTCATAAAACAGGGCATCAATATTCTAACCCCATTTGTATTATTCTTCTACTAAAACCCTCCGTTTGTCAGATGACTTCTGTTATTGAACGCAAAAGATCCTGTAGCTGTAAATTTGTCTTCATCTCCTTTCAGCTGTTCCCGTTAGGGGTCGCCACAGCGGTTCGCTCTTCTCCACACTACCCTGTCCTCTACCTCTGCCTCTTCCACCCCAACTATCTGCATATCTTCCCTATCTCCCTACATCCATAAACCTCCTCTTTGGTCTTCCTCCTTTCCTGCATGTCTCTCCACTGCACATGTCCAAACCATCTCAACCTAGTCTTCCTCACCTTGTCTCCAAAACATCCAAAATGCATCGTCCCTCTAATAAACTCATTTCTAATCCTATCCATCCTTGTCACTCCCAATGAAAACCTCATTAGTTGTACATTTAAGTATGGGACAAAAAAATTAAAACCTTATTCACTTTATTAATAAAGGCCTATTTTTTTATTTTTTTTTAAATCCCCCCCCATAATAATTCTATTTCGGAATTCGTTTAGATGTTGTAGGACTTGTGCCTGGAATGCATGAGAACACACTTCCAATGAAAGCTTGACAAGACAGAGCAATGTCTATAAAGAACTTTCACTTGTCAGGAACACTGGAAGTCTTGTGCTGAGCTAAAACACCAGTCCTACCGACAGCCCCTGACCAAAAAGGTGTTTGTTTCAGAGCGCAGACCTACTTGAACTGTGAGGGAATCTCAGATACCAGATTAAGCAATTGAGACACATCTTAAAGAATGCTGCAGCACATTCCTGTCACACCAGTCGCAAAAACTTCAAGCAGCCACTGTATCAGATTTATCCATGCTGAAATTCCTGACATACTACACTGAAGTTGGAATTCTGCTTTTTGGAAACCCAAAGTACACTGTTCCTGCCTGAAAAATTATTTACAGACAATTGTTTTATAAAAAAAACCCACATCCCCAGTCTCGCTTAAGTACAAATAAAGAACTGCAGCTTGGATCATATTTCACAATGTTTAATAGAATACTCGAATATTTTATACAAATCAAAACCAATATTGCATTAAAACCCAAGACATTCCCATTAAGGCCATTTCTAGCATACGGTTAATACATGGACAGTGGCTTTAAGATCTGCCCTCTTTCTTTGCAACAGCTACTTAAAAAAAAAATCTTCAACGCATGAGTTATGATCACAGAACAAAAGAAACCTGGTTGATAAGCCAGACCAAAGTGCTAAGTGTTTAACATCAGTGTTGTACAACACGAGTGATCAGCGCTTTGAATGTTGGACATTTTGAGGTCTAATGTGGTATGATGTGCAACAGAAAGCCCAGAGGCTAATATTCACCTGCTCCTCATCGCCAAAGATTCTGATCAAATGAATAAAATGAAGAAACGTTACACAGCCCAATCACTTGGCATACTGTAGCAAGAAATACACATTATGGCAACCCTTTGTCTTAATAAACCAAACATAAGTGCTAAATCAGAAATAAACAACAAACATTGGCCAAATACTGAATAATGCTAGACTAGGAGTCAGTGCATGATACACACTTGGTCTGGTTAGCAAAGCTTGAATTAGCTTAGAAATCAGTGTGTTAACAAGCCTACGTTTAACAATTATATTCTCCCACTGGTAGCAACACCAGCGATTGATTTGTTAAGTTGATCTTGATTTCAGCCTTGCTACCTGCTTGTATTTATAGTACTCCATTTATAGTGAGACTAAAAAGGCAAACTTGCTAAATAACACTGACTTTACTGTGCTGTAACACATAGAAAGGATTCATTGCAAGTTATACAACATCAGGTTCATCCTCCGGAAAATCTACTGTATTAGTGTTTAAAACAAAAACCTGAGTGACCTACAGTGTGAAAACCATCAGGGGTATTAGTCCAGATGCACACAGCTATAATGTAACAAAATGAAAAAGTGGCAAAGAACTAAAAAACACATTGAGGGGATCCAAAAGCACAAAAACGTCTAGTTTTTACAAGTGCAGACAAAATAAATGCGATCAATGGTGTTTATTAATGTGCTAACAATGGTAATCGCTCTGTCTGATGTAAACTTAAAATGATCATGCATGTCCTACATGGTGATTGGAGTTGTATTGCATTTGTTTGGAGAGTAATATGGCAGGTCCAGCAGGGGGACGAGATCTCTGACGGCCATCTCCGTTCTTACTGCTGCTTACATTCTGCTGGCTGAGGCTCTTTCTATAGAAAGAAAGACAAGGTAAGATGGAGATAATTATGAACAGCCACTCAGCTCCATGGGATTTACAAACATGGTAGAAGCACGGTGAGAGGCACGAAGCTCGCAAGATTTACATGGACTTGAATACTGAAAATTACAGACTAGAAACAGAAATAAGAAGCAGCTGTAAAACACAGAGCAGGATTGACTTATGCTAAATGTGGTTAATTGTATGAGGAGGCAAATTAAAAGGGAAAGATATCAGGCAGACAACATGCTGGAACTAGTGCTCCTTACCTAGGAATGCATGGAAGTGTAAATGATTCATGCCTGCAATGGGGACAAAGGCAATGCAGAACAATCAGATTACACATCATACGTGCATAAATCAGCATCAATCAAATTATTCATCAGAAGCAGATTAGTGAAGACATAGTCTGGGCTATTCAGCATATGGTTTCATCCCACCAATTATTCAAAATAAATAAATAAATTTTATAAAAACAACCCCTCCAAAAATAAAACCCTTTAACCACTGCATAGAATGTTGTGATAAAGTCTAACTTCCTTAATTATTGAATATTTACCACTATTTAGCATCATAAAGATTCTAAACTGTTATAAACTAACACATTACAAAGCTAATAGTTACCTTGCAGTACTGCTAAATTAACTGAAAATACACAATGTCAAGTTAACTTTTTTCTTGATTGCCACAGTTTAATAACTTTAGAGCAACATTAAGGGAGAGAGAGCATATGCCTCGGCTGCGTTTCGCTTTTTCTAAATAGAGGTGTGATATGGAAATACATTGTGTGGATTGTCCTATACACCCACAAAATAAAATATTTTAAACAAAAAAGAAGTTGGATTACACCCTGGAGGTGCAGCCAAGGTGCTTTTTACTAATGAATATGGACTTTTATTTCTCTCATATCTGCTTGTTTTCATATCTTGGTTTAAACAGCCCAGAGCTATAGTCAATGTGCTAGAATCGGTTACATTCAGAAGTGCAAAGGAAGATAAGTGCACCGCTTCTCAACACTAACCGTGGGGTCGTCGCCTTCTTCTTCCTCCTCACCCTCCTCAAGATCCTGAAGAACACAAAAGTAGCTCAAAACCAGTCACACAAAGTCTAGTAAATTGTATAAAGTAGCATGTAATGCGGATTTATATAACCAACCTCCTCATCACCTTCTTCTTCAATATCCTCCTCGTCAAACTAAAAAAAAAATAAATTCCACCCACAAACAAAGGGCAAGACAAAACAAAAATTAGTGAAATTCTTTTCTATTACCTACAAAAGCCTGCGATTAAACTATACTTTCAGCAACAGTAATATTTTAGGCAACAGTGTATTTGGCTTAATTTAATTATTTTTCAAATAAGGAATTGGATGCAACAATGGAGACTAAATTTCATTTAACAGTAATTATAGCCAACTTTGAAATCTTAAGGACGGTATTACAGCAGTTTTTATATCTGGGTCTCCACAACTTTTAAGGAAATAAAATTTCATAGCCGTTTCATAGCCATCTTTGTGTCTTGCGCCTTCATAATTGATAAATTAAAAGAAGTTAAATAAAAAGTGTAGAGCATAGTTTAGGTCTGACATTTACATTTGGAAAGGGTTGTGCTATTAATTCTTAATTTGACAAACAAGGAGTCATTAACAGTAAAAGTAAACCATCATGAGACATAGTAAAAACAGCAGGAGTGGCCAGATCAACTCAAAACTGTTTATATAAAAGCTTTGGCGATCCTAGAAACACCAAACACAAAGCATAAGGAATTATTTTGTAAACATTTACCCATTTCAGGAAATTAAGATCCTTTGGAGGTCAGAGTGAAAAATTAAACGAGAAATTAAGGAACAATCAATAATAATAAAACAGGTGTACCATGGGATACGTTAGCAATACACAAAAACAGGAAGTTCAATTTAGCACTTACACTCTGAAGACACTGTACAGTTTATCAAAACTCCAAAGACACCACAAATGAATAAAGACTGCACTTTAGGCTTATTAGTTAATTCAAGTCTGGTATGCAGCTACATATGTTTAGACTTGATGGCATATTAACATCCAATTCATGATCATAACTGCAAATCCTTTTTTTTTTTTTTTACAAGCAAGTCCAGAACCAAGAAAAAATAAAACTGAATTTAAAGTCATGACGTACGCTTTCATCATCTTCCAGAGCCTCTCCTGTGAAATATAGCACTGCTCTAGGGATGATCCTCTCTCGGAAAAAATGACCAATCTCAAAATCTGTGGCTAGAGTGAAGTCTAGGTCCTCATCCTGAAACAAACAATTTGATTTCAGATGCCTTTTTAAATAATAAAATAAATTTAGTGAAATAATAAAAACAAAAAAAAGATATTCAAATGGTAAAATCCTTTTAAGCAAATGTCTGTCATAATGGAATATTGGGGGAAGTGATAGTGTCACTGCTAGAACCCTGAGCAAGACCTTACACCTCAACTGCTCATATGTTTGCCAAATGACAGAAACGCAATAAGTCTTGTGTTTTTTAGAAACTAGTCAGCCTAAATTAAAACTGGAAAACAGCAGTGACAAACAGAACTCCTGGAACGCCAGAGATACACATTGTGTGACAGCTTGGATTAGTGGGGGAGGTCGGGATAAGACGCACACAGTGTTTTTACGGTAACAGTTGCACAATGCTCGTCTAATCTGCTGAACTAATCTTCAAAATGTTTACAAACAGTGGAGGACGAACAGTCACCCAGGATAACGTCAGGGTCAAACTCACCATTGCATCTGGAGATGCTAGAAGAGGGGAAGAAAAAAAAAACAAACATTCACATTATCATTATATCACAGAAGTCATTTATTAGCTCTCGCTGAAACAAAAGCCACTTATTCACCAATCACTTAGGGGCATGTGCCACACCTATGAAGAATTCTAAGGAAATCCGCCTCCACCCCCGTTCCGCACCAACAGACAAGCAAGCAAAAACACAAACTTCCGGCAGCTCTAGTCTGAAACCACTTTCTACAGGAAGGAATGCTTTCGTTTAAGACACTTGCAGACATAACTACCTTGCTTTATTTATTTTTCTTAAGGTTAAATGTCATGTGCTTCTAATTAATAATTTACATGTAGAAAAGTTTTGCTTGTAGTAAATATACAGAAAATATATATGCATCATCTAACTACACACGATTCTATCAGCAAATTAATTTTTTTTTAACTCACTTCAAGCTACCTGCAAATTTGGGAGTGGGGTTTTAATCTGTTGTGTACATCCCGATACATTGCAATATGATACATAATTCCAACATACAAATGTAAAACCAGTAAGTGCGTGCAAGATATCAGCTTTTATACATGTGTAAAAAAGCAAATTCCCTGCAAATAGAGTTTTATTCATGAAAGGGTGTTTTGGTTTGTCATAATACATTAATGCTAGAAATGTGACTGGTCAAAAAAAATTTAATGTTTTGCTGCCACCAGCTGGGCATGAAAGACACTAAGAAACCCGTTGTCCAACATAAAAAGTGAAGCTGTGCATTAAACACAGGGCCATTATGTTTGGCTCAACATTTTGGGAGATATGCTTACCTTTGACAGGGTTAAAAAAGTTAAAGAAAGAATCCTGCGCCACTTCCTTGGTGATAGTCCTGACTGTTCCTCTGCCTTTGTGCTTCTGCTTTTTCTTCAAAATTTTTACTGTTACATCCTTGCCTTTCTGCCAGTCAATCTTACAACTGGATAAAAACAAGCAAAACCCATGTTACAATCTTTTAAAGCAGCATTAAATATGCCTTCTGTTTCTTACCCCTCACAGTCCACTATCTCCGGCCCCTCGAAAGAAAATGGATCTGCTGAATCCGGCTCGGACTTCATCTTATACGTTTTTGTGAGAACAGTATTGCTGAAATAGCTGTTGGGCTCAAAATGAAACTCCAAAGTGAAGTTCTGGTTTGGAACAGAAAACAACAAGGATGGTAAAAACCACATCAAAGCTTTACAATGCAAATTGTGCTTAAAACACAGACCATCGGCTCTCCTGGTGCAGAGAATTTCACAGTGATATCCTGTAAGTGTTTCAAGATGGGCTCATCATGCTCCTAGAAAAAAAAGAAGTGAAAATAGCAGAAGCCGATTATGCGATGCTCTTATAAACACACTTGTCCTAGTCATGGAAAAAAAACTATGGAAAGGATGGTAGTTTGTAGCATGCATACCTTCTACACATTTGCACACTAAGGTTTACAGTAAAAAGAAAAGTGCATGTATATATATTTAAAAAAAACAAAAAAAAAAAAACAAGACTTTTAGACTGACAGGAGATATTGTCGAAAGTTTAGCTTTGAATGGCTAAGGCATACAGTAGAGGAGCAATGACTGATAAATCAACCAGGGTTGTCCGCCATGTTAATCTCATGCACATTCAACCAGCCTGTATTCAACACTAAAGACGAAGCAGAGGTTTAGAGTCAAGCTCTACAGCCTGTGTGTCAAATTCAGGCCATTCTAAAATTAAATGAATGCTATAATTGCTCTGGGAATGAGCAGATGGGCTGAAGTGTGTTAAAATAAAGGCAGAGGAAAACACCGTAGCGCTGGGATAGGCTCCAGCAGACCTGCGTAACCCTGAATTAGGGAATAAACGGATTAAGAAGATAGACGAATTACTAAATAAATGAATGACAGAACAACAGAGGGATAAAATAACCAACAATTTTCAATTAATCAAATATTTTTTACTTTATTAGCCAAATCATTATTCCAATTTTGCACATTGAAAAAAATTGTCATTATGTAGATTTTGTTAATCTGTTATTATACAGTATGGTTTGGTGGAACAAGCAGTCTCACCTGCAGCATTTCCCCCAGCATGTCCACATGTTTAAAGATAGTGAGCCAGAATTCTGGGATGCCTTTAGGGTCTTCAGAAGCAGCTGAACCTTCTTTTTTCTCCTGTAAAGTAGCCTTCTTTTTTATATCCTCCTGTCAGAGAAGAAAACATCAGCAATCACTGGGGTATTCTAATAGGCAGGAAAATTAAATATAAGCAAGATGCAAACACACTGCAGGAAAATTCTACAAAAAAATTTGACTGTCAACTAATATTGTTTTCCCAGTTTAACCAAAAATGTAAACTCACAGAAAGCTCTTCCTCCTCGCCGTCACTGTGCCACTCGCATTCCTCATCAGTGGGCTCCACTGCTCCAGACAACACTGCCCGCCTCTGAACACACAATTACTTAGCAAGTTACTATATAGCAGGGTTCCACAACATCAAATTCATTTACAATAAAACAATCCAGTGTTGACTGAGCTACAGGGGATTTAACTTTATATTTTACACAAGGATGAACCAAACAACTTATTACACAGATTGTTAAATGTTTTGACCGGGCAAAAAAGATTACCACTCAATGCTGTAGAAGGCACTATAGTAATTCATTCATTCGTCTTCTTGCCTGCTTATTCCCCAATTCTGGGTCACGGGGGTCTGCTGGCGCATATCTAAGCGCACATAGGGCGAGGGACGGGTCACCAGTCCATCTCAGGGTAACACACAAACAACTATTCACACACATTCACTCCTATGGGCAATTTAGAATCACCAATCGACCTAATCCGCATGTTTTTGGACTGTGGAAGGAAACCGGAGTACCCAGAAGACATGCAAACTCTGCACAGAAAGATCCCAGCCAGGCAATCGAATCCGGGACCTAATATAGTAATTATTAAATGATGATAACTAAAATTATACAGATGAGAATATAGATATTCAGCTGTACCCAGCCTTGGAAACAGCCTAACTTGCGTGTGAGATCAGTCAGATATTCGTTTGGCTGGAATATGAATGTAGCACTAGGATAGTGAACTCACAGGCCACCGACAAAAGCCTGAGCTGTTACCATTGTGTGCAGATTTAGGACAAGATGCACTTCTAGTATTTCTTTCCATTTGTATACAATAGCCCAAAAATTACTGAATTAAACGCACACACACCCTTTACTGTGTACACCTCGACACATATTGCTTGAAATGAAATGTCGTTTTGTAACTCAAATTACAAGTGCAATTATAGTTTTGTTTTGTTTTTTAAATAAATGAATAAATATGAACCTTATCAAAGATGGGTTTATATAGCTCGGCATATTTCCTCTCCAGTTCATGGACTTCCTCATAAAACTTGGCCTCAATCTGGGAACTCTGGACCTGCAATCTCTTCAGAGCATATACTCTCCTCCTCACTGCTTTTGGTAGGGCACTGACATTTGGTATCCTGCAGAGAAATACGTTTGTCATTTATTGACGTGCAGAACTCTAGATGATACAATTGAAAGAGCTGCCAAACTTGGTGATAATGTTACAGAAAATAAAATGCAAAGTTATGCAGGTTGATAATCTAATACAATGAAAATACCTCGGAGAGCAAGACATGGTCACATTTGCTTCACACTTATGTGAACGTATGCCGAGTGCTTTCTAGATTGTTTTACTCTTTGCTTTTACTGACTTAATTGACTCTGCATGGCTCACACCTTTCAATTTGAGAGATGATCTCCGGTCTGTCACCCTGTGAACCTTTGGATCCTCCCTTACCTTTATAAAAAAAAAAAAAAGAGGCAGAAGTTGATATAAGCAAGGAGCGTTACAAGATGTCACCAAACCAAAATAGAAGAATCAGCATACCTCTGGCTTCATTTTTTTCATTTTTTCGTGCCTCCATCACAGATGCCCTTTAGCTGTAAGAAAAATAAATCAAGTCATGTTCAGAGTCTCATTTTCAATTCAATTAAAATAGCAGGCTGTAATTGGCTCTTTAATTACCTGTAGTTAATGATTTAACATAATTTCAAAAATAATAATGCGTTGTCTCATACTTCCAACAGTATAAACACAAGAGGGCAAAAGTCTGTATTCACACACCCAAGTACGAATCCTGACACCAAGATATGGAAAAGCTACTTATTTACTAGTCAAACAGGTTTATCCAGCATCTAAACAGGTTTATCTCGGAGACAGATGGAACCTAGTCTGCTCGTTAGCAAAGATAATGAAATGACATGTAGGAAATCTATTTTAATTGCAGGAAGTAATTCAGAAAATGGTGAGGAACACCCTGAAACACATCCTAACATAGAATATAGGATTGACCTGACAATGTGGTCAACTGTGTACAGACAAAATTATTGCACAGCCTTTGTTTTGAGATCGAACAATTAGTCCATTGCATACCAGGAATGGGTTAAATATTTTTAAGGCGCAAGCTTCTACATTTGTCAATAGAAAGGTTACACAAATAAAGAATCAGTATTTTAGTCATTCTTCTAGCACTCTTATTCCCTAATTCGGGGTCATAGAGGTCTGCTGGAGCCTATCCCAGTTCACATAGGGCCGGAGGCAGGGGTATACCTTGGACGGGTCGCCAGTCCATTGCAGGCCACACAACCATTCACACACATTCATTCCTATGGGCAATTTAGAAATCACCAGTCAACCTAATGTCCATATTTTCCACTGCGAGAGGAAACCGGAGTACCCGGAGGAAACCCTCGCAAACACGGGGAGAATATGCAATCTCCGCACAGAAAGACCCCGGTCCGGGAATCGAACCTGGAACCTTCTTATTGCGAGTATGCCAACGTGCCGCCCATCGTTAGTATTTCAATGCGACTAAATAATTATAAACAGGATTCATTTACTATTCTACAAGGCAGAACTTAATATAAACAGAAAGATCATTTATAAAAAAGGTTCAATAATTATTACAAAAAAAAACAAATTAATTATTCATTCATTAATTAATGTGAAAAGCAGCGGCGCCAAAAGAAGCTGTCAATCAAAACTACAGGTGACGATACCACGTGGTATACGGTCATGGATAATTGATCAGCGCTGACAGCGTCATATAGGCTATACAATAATTATCTCACTAAAAACAACTAACTACTGGTAATGAGTATTTATATCATTAACTCAACATCCCATCATCAACTCAGACTGGAGTAAATTCTGTGAGCACCAGTGTGTGTTTGATTGATTGATTCTGTAAGAAAGAGCAAAAAAATAATCAACTTTTCAAAAATAGATTTTAGAGGGAGTTCGGATTAGAGAGAGAGAGAGAGAGAGAGAGAGAGAGAGAGAGAGAGAGAGAGAGAGAGAGAGAGAGAGAGAGAGAGAGAGAGATCCACATGGTGCCGACCGACCGCTTAAGCGTGTGGAAAGTAGACCATATTATTTGTCCACCATGGAACCCAAAACCGTAATACTTTAAATAACTTATATAATTTATATTGAATAAACAAAGACTCGGTATTACCGATGCTGAAAAAGGTTAGCCTTTGACTTACCTCAGGCTTCAGGCCGTCCTCACGCTCTTAAACTGAGAAGGTGCAAAAACTGGCTTCACAATATCTCCGCCTCTCATTGGACGAATATGTGTCACGCTCTCCGAGAGCCAACAAATCAACGTCTGGTTTCTGTACTGCTGAACTTTAACGCTTGTGGCTATGTTCGAATCACAAACAGCTCTCTGTTCCCTCCGAAGTGCACTTCATTAAGCACTGGAATAATGTATTTGCGCCCTTTTTAGTGTTCATCACAGGCCGTTTGAGATTCAGAACATGCACAGAAAGTCAAACCCCTTACCAGAGAATGGAACTCTGGACATCCTTGACCAAACATGATTTAAAAAAAAATATATTTATTCATTTTGTATACAGTTATTACTGTTTAGATAAATTGTTTTGCAAAGTTTTTAAATGGTTCTTATATGTCAACTTTTAAACTCTTCTTGATAACGTGTTTTTTTTCTTGACCAGTGGTGTTTAGCTGACCTCCCAATTACAAACTAAATTCTAATATTTGTTCCATTACATTTTATTAATTTATTCCCAACAAAACTCTTCTGTATCTTTTCCTCCTTTCGTCTGCTCCCGTTAGGGGTCGTCACAGCGGATCTCTCTACCACACTACCCTGTTCTCTACATTCATTCATTCATCTTCTTACCCGCATAATCCGTAATTCGGGGTCACGGGGGTCTATCTCAGCACACACAGGGCGAGAGTCAGGGTTACACCCTGGACTGGTCGGAAGTTCATCTCAGGACTATTGAACCTTTCACGTGTTAGGCAAACGTCATAACCACTAAATCCTGTCCTCTACATCTACCTCTTTTACCTCAACTGCCTGCATGTCTTCCTCTCAGCACGTTCATCAACCTCCTCCTTGGTCTTCCTCTTTCCCTCCTGCCCACCACCTTCATCCTCAGCATTCTTCTACCAAAGTGGTGGTTTCTTATGCCTGAATGCTTTAAATTTGTTTGAAATGTTAAAATGTTTACTCAGTAACAGAGCTTAAAACAGTATCTAAATGGTGGAGAAGTGGTTGGACTGATACCAAAAAGACTGGGGTTCGATTCCCAGCACCACCCAGCCACTACTGTGGTTCCCTGAGCAAGACCCTTAACCCCCAATTGCTTAATTATATGTTGCTATGGATAAGGGTGTCAGTGCAAAAAATATATCGTATATGTATAAATACTGTAATAAAATAACAATTTGAGCCACCAATGCAGGAATTACCACATAAAACCAAAAAGCTCATGTAAAGAAGATTCTGAGAAAATTTTATTCAATTTATTACTTTCACAATTATACATTAGTCACACTTTTTAAAACTGTGTTCTGGTGACAGGCAGTCAAAACTGTTTGTTATTTATTATTACAGTTATTCATTCATTCATTCATTCATCTTCTTACCCGCTTATGTCCAGGGGTACACCCTGGACAGTTCACCAGTCCATCGCAGGGCCGCACACAGTCAACCACTCATACGGGCAGTTTAGAATCAGCAATCAACCTAATGTACATATGCAAACTCCGCACAGAAAGATCCCCAGCTCGGGAATCGAACCCGGGACGGTCTTGTTGTGAGACAACCGTGCTAACCACTACCCCCACTTACAGTTATTAGTTATTATTTGTTACTTGGGTTATGTGCTTAATGCTTATTAATTTTATGTGTTTGTAAAGATGTAGTTATTTTAGAATGATTCTGTTGATTATTATACTATTGTAAATGTTGGGGGAGTTGGGTTGTATAGGAGGGCACAAATCTACAAATGAATATTAATGTCTATACATTTAGAAAGACAGTAAATAAAAATAAAAATAACTGTTCAGTAATATTAAGATGTTCCAATACTTCAACTCAAAGTTTAATTTATAGAATAATACTCTATGAACAAAAGTATTGATACACCTTATTGCCACGTCATTGTTGCTTATATGTACATCCCTGAGGCCAGTGCGTTGTAGGGACTGTGTGACGCAAGAAGGTGGGCGGAGCTTTATGTAGCGCTTCACTTTCATTCATCAGTGTGTTAAGAGTAAAGCGCTAAACTGCGCCGAATCCTTTTCCTGAGACAAACACTCCATCCGAACCGAGAACCGAGAAAGGTAAGATTACCGATAATATCGCTTGGACTGGTGCAGTTAGATTCCGGTGCAGTTTCTAAAGTGCGCGTTGTTACCCGAACGGAAACTGGGTTAAAGTGCACGGCTCCGAGCAAAACCGCGTGATTAGCTCGCTGTACAAACCTTCCGTTGAGATGTTTCAAGTTCTACTGCTAATAACACTAAAACCACGTAGACAGGAAGTGCAACATGTGGCTGGTGTTGGTTTAACTGAAATGCATTTTCATGTGCGTTAATACACAGTAAGTTGTGTTTCCTGCAGGAGGTGACATTGCCATTGTTTTGTCAACATGGATGCATAACAGAGGCATGATTCCAAACAGAGGTCATTTGTAAAACACACTGTAACTGTGTGTGTTTCATCTACTGAGGTTCTTAGATGTTCGTGGCGTTTGGGGGTAAATCATCCACTTATTAATATATTTGTTCTTTTCTCTTAAATCCACCGGAGTTCATGACTTTGATTCCAGCGATCATAAAGCCATGCAAGCCGATCAGTTGTGAGAACTTTCTTCCTTTGATAACAGAGGAAAAAATATATATATAATCAGGTGTTCTTATGACGGTGACATTGGATTTACGCATCGCTTTCTATTTTGGACATAAAACACATGATCAGTCCGACATGGTTTTCCACACACTACAAAGCGATGACCTTTTACCTAGTTTTCAGTGACACCGGTGTGTCATGTGACTTGGAAACACATGTACACACATACTTAGGGGGAAGGGGAAGGGTTGGAAGAGGAATCTTGCCTTTTCTATTACCTGTGTCCTTCATACGACTTCTAATTCGGCTGATTCCTGCCAGTGACTTCACTTTTAATGTGTAACTACACAAAAAAACCCCCAATTTAATACATACTAGAAACCTGGATCCATACTTAATATTCCTTTCATTCTTTTATCCATCTTCTTACCTGTTTATTCCCTAATTCGGAGTCACAGGGGTTTGCTGTAGCCTATCCCAGCACACATAGGGCAAGAGGGGTACAACACATAGACACACAACCACACACACACACACTCACTCCCACGGACAATTGAGATTGAAACCAGAGTACCCTGAGAAAACCCAAGCGTGGGGAGAACATGCAAAATCCACACAAAAAGATCCCTGGCCTGAGAATCGAACCCGGGACCTTATTGTAGTGAGGCAGCCATGCTAACCCCTACGCAACTGTGCAGCCCATAATAAGTGTTAACCATCAAAAAGTTTTATTAAATATCCATTTCCCCCCCATCCCTAAATTTTTGGGTTTCCTCTGGGTTCTCCGGTTTCCTCTCATAGGCCAAAAACATGTAGGTTGGTGATACTAAATTGCCCAAAGGTTGTGAATGTGCGTGTGAGTGGTGGTTCGTCTGTGTGTGCCTTGCGATGGACTGGCGATCTGTCCAGGGTGTACCCATGCCTGTTGCCCTATGTGCGCTGGGATAGTCACCTAACAGACCTCCGTGACCCCGAATTGGGCAATAAGCGGGCAAGAAGATGAATGAATGAATACTAAAAGAACAGGGTAGACATGCCCCATCTACACCAAATATTTTGAGACCTATAGTAAGCATCAAATTTGAAATTAGCTGATGAGAGTTTATGTGAGTTAAGTCTTTGTTTGTGTTTCATTCAAATTTAAAAGCGTTCCTAGTTTTCTGTAATCTGGGTTTGTATTACTGAACGTTATTTGGAATGTTTTAACATGTCAGTAAATGACTCATTTTCATGTCTCAGGTTAATTACTGAAATGAACGATTTCTCAGACTGCTTTCTCTTTGTCAGACAGCAAGTGTTCGACAGCAAAATGGCAGAAGCTCACCAGGCCGTGGCATTTCAGTTCACAGTTACTCCAGATGGTATTGACCTGCACTTGTGTCATGAGGCCTTACGGCAGATCTACCTTTCTGCCTTACACTCCTGGAAAAAGAGGTTCATTAGGTTTAAGGTATTTTCATAAAAACATCTTTTGCTTTCTTTTGTTGAGTTTATTTATCTGAAAGTTTTTGTAAGGAATTATTCTGACACTATTCTGGGTTTAAGTATTGTATTTGTTTGTCTTTTGTACAGAATGGTGTTATGACTGGCGTTTATCCTGGTAGTCCTTCTGGACTTCTAGTTGTGGTTGGAGGTTATATGACTTATACCAAGTATTCTAATAAAGACCCAACCTTAGGACTCTTAACTAAAGTGGTCACTCATTTACCAGTCAGGTAAGGAACATTAATAAATTATTCCATTTGACGTGCAGTGTATATATAGTATTAGCATAGTTTTTTTTTTTTAAATGCATTACAGCCAAAAAAACCTGTAAAATAGCTAGGAGAGGCTAACAGTTAAAATATTCAGCAGCTTTACAATACGTAAAGAGTAAAACATTTGAAAGGACAGCAGACTGCTAAATATCCAGGAAACAAATGGCAAAAGCATAGGGAAACAGTTGAACTAGTTTAATGGGGTGGTTTGGAGCGATTGAATAATGGGTACTAAACATGTCAGAACAGATGCTGCTTAATTGACCTGACATCTGTTTATCTGATGGTTTAACTGATAAACTGGTCATTTGGCTGAAATGCTCAGTTCATTTCACAGCAGCTTATGATCAGGTCCGTTCCGTCTCTAAATATTTGTGAGACTTGTGGTGTACTTTACAGGTTCCTTTATAAAGATGATTTCTACTGCATGTGCTATATTTAATTTACTTAATAATCTTTTAATACTTAATGCAAATGGACAAGTGCTAAAAACAATGCAAAAAGGGGGGATTTTAAAATTTCAGCTACACTATTGTTCAAGATCGGGCAGGCATGGACAGACGAATGGAGAGACAGGCACAGACAGACAAATTGATTTGAGAAGGGATAGCTTCTTTAAAAACAACACAACGCCTCATTACAGTAGTTGCATGAAGATACAATTCCTGATATGATTTATCTATTATCTTGATTGAAAAAGTCTCACTAGCAAAAATGTTTGTCAGCAGCTGCACCTTTTGAAACTGTAGCAGTGCCCCCCTCTGTTCTGGTCCTCTGTAGCAGGTACATAACAGAAGACACTCAACGTATGGCTGGTGGAATACTGATTGGGACAGGTGTTTGGATCACCATCATTTTTGTCATGAGGAACATCTTGAAATCTCTGCTGTCCTGGCATGGCTGGATGTACAATCGGCATGGGTCCATGTCCATACGCACCAAAATTTGGCTAGTGAGTATTGCTGCCATCTTGTTGTTGATGGCTGTTGACCATATCAGGAAAAGCTATGTACTGTATTTGTCCGCCAGAGCTTGTTTAAAGGCATGTTGTTGTGGTTCCTATTCCAAATGATTGACTGCCTGTTATCACTGCAGGTACTGGTGAAGTTGTTCTCTGGACCTAAGCCAATGCTGTATAGTTTCCAAAGCTCATTGCCACGCCTACCTGTGCCCCCCGTGAGTCACACAGTAAAAAGGGTGAGTAGGCTTTTATCAGAAAATGTCTGCTTCCTCTAATAGCCTGAAATGGTCATTTATTTATGCACACATTGTTGTGAACATAGGATTTTAATGTTTTAAATAAAGTTAAACATAGTATGAATCACTCAAAGCTATCTTTCTGTTTATTGTTTCTACATATATTGTAGCCATCCCTCTGTAATCTCTCGAATTATTTTTTAATCTCGATGTGCCCATCACCATACGAATGTTCCCAACAACAGTGGCAATGATGTTATGATTGAATATTTCGGGTGTCTTCATCTAGTACCTTGAATCAGTACGTCCCCTGATGGACGATAAGCAGTATAAACGTATGGAAGGACTGGCAAAGGATTTTGAGAAGAATTTGGGTCCCAAACTCCAGTGGTACCTGAAGCTTAAAGCCTTTTGGGCCTCCAATTATGTAAGATAGCTGCCACTGTCTTTTACTGGCACACCATAGAGACCTTTTGTGTAATATGACATCAAATTAATGTTTCAATTCTGTGGATAATATTTTTTGGCAGGTCAGTGACTGGTGGGAGGAGTATGTTTATCTGCGTGGACGTGGACCCCTCATGGTCAACAGCAACTACTATGCAATGGTAATGATTGAAGTTTTTCTTTTAATGGCGCTTTATGCTATTTTGCCGATGGGAATTTTTGTCTTTCGTGAGAGTGATGTTCATTATTTTTCCTTAGGGCTTAATTATTCTATTTATGATGCTGTTGTTCAGAGTTGAGTAAACTGGGGCTGTTAGACAGACTGTTTTCTCTCTTTAGAGATCCTGTTCTCCATTTATGCAAAAGTATACATTAAAATGGGTTTTATTACTGGCATGTCTGGAAAGTATAATCACAGAAATGTAGAGATGTCTATCCATCCATTATCTATAACTATGGGGAACTGGGTAGCAGAGAATATTAGAGAGAAATTTACAGGAATTAGAAATTGAAAAAAAGTCTTTTTGGGCAGACTTATTTTATATATAT
>JAOTRA010000008.1:3741849-3754406 GCA_026260255.1 Pseudolaguvia tuberculata | reverse complement strand
AAATTGTCCATAAGAGTGAATGTGTGTGTGTGAATGGTTGTTTGTCTATGTGTTGCCCTGAGATGGACTGGCGACCCTTCCAGGGTGTACCCCCCGCCTTTTGCCCTATGTGTGCTGGGATAGACACAGGAGACCCCCGTGACTCCGGATTCAGGAATAAGTGGGTAAGAAGATGAATGAATGAATGAATGAATTACAAATTCAGAAAACTTTGATATGCGCATACTTATGTAAAATTGTATTGAATGATTTCTTCTTATTTATTTATTTATTTATTTTTGTTTAATGCCATACCAGCACCCAGGCCATATTTCATACTTCACACTCATACTTCTCTCTTGTTAACCTAATCCTAATCTGTATGTATATAATCCACAAAGCCACTGCACCACCCGTCTCCTTTTTTTTAAATAATGATGACAATATTTCAATTGAATGATACAGTATATAATAATTCTAGAGTTTAAACAGCCAACTGATTTGTCTTAACCCCCACTTCCCACACACATTAGCAATGTCTCTGCCAAACCCAAAAAAAAATTCACAATCCGAGACAAGATATCCTTTTCAAAAAAGGAGACCGGGGCCGAAACAGAGAGAGGGGCCGAGACAGAGTGTGAGAAATACGGGAAGTCCAGATCCATGATGCAGGAACAAGCTTTATTAAATATAAAGAAGCATAAAACTAAAGTAACACGAAAACTAAAGTAACTTACAAAACTGAAACACGGAAGTAAATTTAAATGGATACCACAAAATAAAACACGACCGAGAAAGAAAGAGGGACCGAGACAGAGAGAGGGACCAAGACAGAGAGAGAGACCAAGACAGAGAGGGACCACAAGACCCAAGACGAGGACCAAGACAAGGACACAGACGGACAGGAGCTAGGACAGACAGAGATGGGAACTAGACATTGACAGAGATCCGGAACGGGGAATGGAACCGGACTCAGATGGGGAACAGAACCGGACACAGACCAGGAACAGAACCGGACACAGACAAGACCTAATAGACATAACCAAAATATAAATAAAAATAAATAGGATCACAAAATGAAGCTGACAAAAACAATGATAACAATGACATCACAGGAACAGGCCAAAACTAAATATAATAAACTAGGCAAAACTATCAGAATAAACAATACAGGTATACAACAAGACAGACAGATTGTAGCATGAAAACC
Source organism: Pseudolaguvia tuberculata (assembly GCA_026260255.1). Lineage (NCBI taxonomy): Eukaryota > Metazoa > Chordata > Actinopteri > Siluriformes > Sisoridae > Pseudolaguvia > Pseudolaguvia tuberculata. Next base: position 3,753,217 of record JAOTRA010000008.1, on the reverse strand, counting down.
ATATATCCAAACACAAAAACTACTCAATGAACAACTAAACCAAAACACATACAGACGGGAACTTAAGATGACAGACACAGGTAAAGCTGGAGGTAGAAATGGAGAAGTGAGGACAGAGGCTCTGCTGACAAGGCGTGGCCGTCCAGAGTTTCCGCTGATGGGGCGTGGCCATCCTGAGGCTCTACTGATGGGGTGTGGCCATCCTGAGGTGCCGCTGAAGAGTGTGGCCAACCTGAGGCTATGCTGAAGGGGCGTGGCCGACCTTCTGCATGGGTTCAACAGTCCTAGTGGCGTGCTCTGACACGTGGAAACTGCCGAAAACTTTGAGCATAAGTGCAAAAAAATAATTTATATCAATGTTGACTTGCGGGTCTAACTACCAAACGGTGGTAGCCCAATTAAGTGCCTTAGCCGCTGCAAAACAACAAAACGGGCTCTTCCTGCTGGAGGAAATCGTTTGGGTGATCCGCAAAGTGAACACAACACTGATTAATGAACCCATTGCAATAAATAGATGTACAACCATTCCTCTCAGGAAGCGTGGGGAAAACTTGAACAACCGGCGCGACCGGAGGCAAAGCGTGCTTCATGATATGCGCGCTACGCGTGAATGGATATCCAAAAAAACCTCATGACTGATAGTGGGTACTACCTGCGTGTGTCTCCTTGGCTCCATGGTAAGGCGGATTATTCCGTTTTGTTTAAAGCAAAGAAAGATCCAGGATGCGAGAGCACGATTTATTTAAGGTAGTACAAACTTAAATGCGTACAGATGAAAACGAAACCAAAACAAAACAGCAGATTAACTTTGATATAACAATGCCTTACTGAACTAGGTACTGGACTTGGAAAATATCACTTCAGGAAAACACGAAAAACCAGACACAAACATAGAACGGGCAACATAAACAATACTCTGCGCCATTGCTAGAATGGTGCCTCTTTAAATAACGCACCTTTGCCCACCTTTGCAACTATCTATACATAGCTAGTAGATCAAGATAAAGCAAATTAGAAGGGTCAGAAAGTCGATTCTTATGGAATCAATTAAAACGGACATAAAATTTTGCAATTGTTTTGTTATACATAGGAAAATGTAGGGGAACCAGTCAAATACTTGCAGTTAAAATACAAAGCAGCATCAAAAAAAATAAAACATCATGTGGTATTGAAAGTGCCACAAACCATGTTGGCGAGAAGAGACGTGGAATGTTCATCCAGGCTGATGACTCCTTCCCCTAGATGGTGCCTCTTCAGCCAATTAGCGAAGGTTCTCAGCTCCCTTTCAATCTTTGTATCTGAGTCCACCCTTGCTGGAAGTTTCCAGAAAGGCAACCTTGACAAAGCAACAGAAGATTGCATTAATAGTTTAGGTACTTTTGCAATGTCAGGCATCAGTAAACCTAAACTGTAACAAAATCAACCCAAAAGATCTTTAAGATTTAGGAAAATGAGTCTGTGATGAATTTATACCGTAAAACATTCATATTGGGCAGCTCTCGGTAGCGTGTGGACAGCTGCTGTATTGACTCTTGGTAAACTGCTTTAACGTTCTGTCCCACACAGACAGTGTACTGCAGGGGCAGTCTAGCCAAACTTGGAGCTGTCTGAAGACAGAGCTGCTGTCTGCTTTCCATTCCGACTTGCAATGGTATGTGTGGGGCCACTAGTACTGCCACACCTGCAAAAGACCAGAAATTTCAAATATTTGGTAACATTATCATTATTAGTAAAATTATAAATAATTAGAAATTATCAAACTATAAAAAGGAAGAAAAAACATATTTAAATAAAAACACTAGGGCGGCATGTTGGAATAGTAGTTAGGTGCATGTATGTAGATGAAAACCTCTTACTACCCACACCACTTCTGTCTCACAGGTCTTTCAGTCATGTCCTCGTGCAGTGGTTACGGTATTGAACTACTAACGGTAAGATTTCCAGTATCACCAAGTTACCACTGTTGGGTCTTTGAACATGCCCCCCCCACTCCTAGATCTCTTATTTAAATAAGTTGCTCTGGATAAGTGCATCTGCCAAATGCTGTAAATGTCCAAACCAGATGTTCTGTGAACCGTTCTAATAATCATCTTAAACAAAAAAATAGAAGATCTATTTGTATATCTGTGTAATATGTATATTAAATTTGATCACATCAACTATGGAATGTAAATCATGTGTTTTCATTCTTACTGTGTATATAAAGAATTAAATATCAAGTGATCACTCCAATTTATATGGAATTAATTATCCCATTTATTATCCCTATAGATCAACCTGTTGACTCTGAGTTAGGAATGTTGAAACAGACAACCTGGATTATTGTTAGCACATCTCCTGATAATTAAACAACATGCCAACACCTGTATTGCAGTGCTAACAGTGTCGCCTGGACGTGTCGCCAGTCCGTCGCAGGGCACACACAGACAAACAACCACACACATTCACTCCTATGGACAATTTAGAATCACCAATCGACCTAATCTGTATGTTTTTGGACGGTTGGAGGAAACCGAAGTACCTGGAGGAAACCCAAGCACAGGGAGAAAATGCAAACTGCACAGAAAGATCCCCAGTCTGTGAATCAAACCCGGGACCTTCTTGTTGTGAGGCGACCGTGCTAACCACAACACCACCCTGCTGCCCGCTTCCTGTCTCATGTCCTCAGTAATGAGACAGGAAGCATGATGTGAGAGGGGACTGAAAAGTCCATGAGTTGATTCAAACCTGGAATGCCAGAAGTATATTAGCACTATATATGTCAAGAAACAGATTTCTACAGTATATGATCAACAGTACCATCTATCCAACCATCTATTCATCCAGTTACAGTTACATTTAGCAGACGCGCTTGTCCAGAGCGATGCACAGTGCTTAAAGACACATCACAGAACATTTCAGCACCGATACAATACTGGTCTTCTGAAGCCTATTCTAGCTGTCACTGGGCGAAAGGCAAGAATACACGCTGGATAGGTTGCCATTCTATCGCATAGCCGCATACACATACAAACACTCACACTTACTCCAATTGCAATTTTACATTGTGAGAGGAAACCTAAGTACCCTGAGTAAACTCACACAAGCAAGCAGAGAACCTGTCACGAATACAAACCTTGGAGCTGTGAAGCAACAGTACTATCCAGTAAACCACTATGCTGCTCTGGAAGTATCATATATGTTAATATCATCCAATTTAATAACGCAGGTCAAGTTGCAGTTGTGACTGGGTAATATAATTAAAACAGTTACATCAGATAGTTCCTAATATTAATTATGTATAATATTCATTCATTCATTCATTCATTCATTCATTCATTCATCTTCCAAATTCGGGGTCACAGGGGCCTGATGGATTCTATCCCAGCACATATAGGGCAAGAGGTACACCCTGGACAGTTTGCTAATCCATCGCAGGGCTACACATAGACGAACCACCACTCACATACACTCTCCCGTGGACAATTTGGATTCACCAATCAACCTAGTGTATATGTTTTTGGACGGTGGGAGGACACCGGAGTGCCCGGAGAAACCCATGCAAGCGGGGGGAGAACATGCAAACTCCGCAAAGAAAAAGTGTACTGTATCATCTGTGTAAAGCTACTATGAGACAATGTCCTTTGTCTCCACACACATAAAGATTAACAGGTGAATTGTGTTAATATTAATCAGTAATTCATTTTTATAATATTATTTGTGTACCTCTGTAACAATTATAAAACATCTTAAAGTTATTAACAAATATATTCCTATATTGATTAAGATTGGTGCTAAATGTTTATTTTGATGACAAATAATTTGAAAACAAATTGCTCCTACACTCAGTCTAGCCATAGTCTGTAGTTCTGTCCATTTAAATGTTGTCATCTGAGTCACATGATAAGCAGTTCTAGGTTAGTGATGTTGGGTCAGGCGCTCTAAAACTGGATCAGCACATTGCAGGTTAAAGATGGCACCAGGACCCTCTATATGGCAATGTGTTTTTTATTTATTGTTCTTGCTATCTGTAGCTATTTTCATTGCCAGAAAAGTACATGCTAATTTAAATCTGGTATTGTCAAATGTATAAAAACCTTCATACGTAAATTGTCCATATTTGTTGTGTTCATATTTAATAAAATACTAAATAAAGGTATTAGAACAAACAACAACAAATATTTGCTACCAGTTATGAAACAAAGATGATCCCAGGCAAAATACAAAATAATTGTAATAATTTTAGAAATTGATTATTATCATTGATTCATAGTTATCACTTCCATTTAATTATACAAGATATATTCAACACCAGCTACATTTATAAACTGACGTGTTTTTGGAAAATAAAATGTAAAATTTAAATTAAAATCACGCTAGTCCTTATTTCTGCTTTATGCCCTGCATTTAGTTATGTTTTTCCTGTATCATAAAGAAAAGGAAGACCTATCCTGAGGAATAACACCCAAATACTCTCCCATTTACTTTAAACAGTGCATGCATTTGCATTGTATAACCAGACTGAGGGGAAACCCAGGGTGGCCTAGTTAAACCGCTGAAGTGCAAGAAAAACATGCAAACTGCACACAAGGGGTTAGGAACGAGCCCCTGATCATATATTTACAAGGTAAACATGCATTAAACAATACTGGTTAATTCTTCTTAAGAATACTCAAATGTTACCAAAAATGTATATTCTTTAGAAAATAAATTTAATTCACCTATTGCACAAAGATGCAATTGTAAAAATAAAAAAGTAACATTCATAGTCATGTAGAATTATAAAATTATAGAATAAACTAAAATCTCCGTTAAAAGTAACAAAAGTATATTTATCATTGCAATATTTATTCATTCATCTTCTTACCCGCTTATTCCCTAATTCGAGGTCACGGGGGTCTGCTGGCGCCTATCCCAGCACACATAAGGCGAGAGGCACCCTGGACAGATCGCCTGTCTATCTGAGGGCAACAATCATTGCAATATTCTCCATGTCATCTTTTTTTTTTTTTTTTTTGTTTCTTGGTTTTTCTTTTCTTCCTGCACCTTTCAACCTTTCAAGTTTTACCAAGACTTATAACTTTTCCTAAACTTTACCTCTAAATACATTTGATTTTTAAAAATAAAATGAATGGGAACAGAGTGTGAGCGAAGCAAACTTAAGGCGAGCTTGTAACATTTCTGGTGGTGCAGTTCAGCAGCCGTGTGAAATGATGAGATGATGTGAAGCAGATAATTGTGTCCGCAGATGTGACTGTCCGCCCTGGAATTCCTGCTGCCTATTGCTGCCTATCACATTACTATAGCATGTCAGTACCCCCTTATACTGACACATACACACTGCACACACACAAATAGACTGCACATGTTGTAAATAAAAAAAACAACTCTGTCTCCAGCATTTATTAACCATATGGGCTCCTCCTTTTTGTTAAAAGCAATGAATCCCTTACCTGACACATCCTCATCCAAACTACTAATATAACTTCATTCTCTACACACTCATCAGGAGTCATATGTAATTCAATGCTAAACAAATATTTTACTTAAACTTCAAAGAAACAATAATAGTATAGACATTAATGAACACCCACACAGAATTTATATTATTTCCATTAGTAGTTACTTTTATTTCTACCTTTACATTTACAGCATTTGGCTGATGCCATTATTCAGAGCGACTTACAACTGAGCAATTGGGGGTGAAGGGCCTTGCTCATGAGCCCACAATGGTTGCTCGGTGATGCTGGGATTTGAACCCCAATCTGATATTGGTCCAACACCTTAACCACTAAGCCACCACTTCCCACCTTTATGTCCACAACATGTTAAAGTGAGTACTGTAACCCGCTGTACTCACTTTGACATTCAGCTGACCCCCTTATTCAGAGTGACCTTGATCTCTTTTATACAACTAAACAATTAAGGGTTAAGCTTTAGTTAGAGATACCCAATAGTGGTAACTTGGTAGTGGTGGGAAACAAACACACATCTTCCAATCAGCAGTTCATCAACTTAACCCCTGAATTACCACCACTATCAAGTTATTATCAGTTAACTGTTATAGTTATTAGTCTATTTAGATTGATCCTTTGTAATGATTGCAATGGATTTTATTAGTTTGAATAATGATTGAAAATAATGTAGACTAGATTGTTCTGCCAGCTGGAAATTGAAAAGTTTAACTTGTTTTGCTGTTAAAATACAATTCATAATGTGAAATCAATTGTGGTAGCTCAGTGTTTACGGTGTTGGACTGCTAATGAGAAGATCAGGGTTTGATTACCACTACCATTCGCTGATGGGCCACTGAGCAAGATCTTTAATTACACATATGTATAAAAGAGATGAATATAAGTTGCTCTGGATAAGGGCATCTGCCAAATTATAGAAATGTAAATGGGGGTGGGGGCTGTGTGGAATTTAAAGAACAGTTCTTTCAGTCTTTTTTGAATTGCCAAGTAAAATGATGAATGCATTATTCTAAAGACTACGCTTGGCTGGATACATTTTCCCCAGGTAAAGGGTCTATATTGTCGCCAATGGCAAGACAGATTACTCTAATAAGACTGGATGGACTAACAGATGCCTCATACTTACTGCATTCCCACTATTTCAGAGTTGATTAAATATAGTTATGACTTGGAAACGAGACCAATTGACATTTATAGGTTGGAAACTATAAATGTAAGCAATTAGAGAATGTTTGAAATGCTTCAAATATCCAGTGAAATTGCCAGATGTCTTCTTCTTTTTTTTTTTTTTTTAGAAAACATAACTTCATATACCTCAGATTGAAAAGAAAAGAAAAATGGGAAGGAGATCAAGTGGAAAACTTTGAGCCGCAGAATGTACATGTGTGAAATCATGTAGACCTGCGTATGGTTCTATTTTTGGTATCAATTGCACTCTTAGTCTCTCTCATTTTTTTTAACTAGCAGCCTTGAAAAGCTCTGAGGCGCGTTCTTGAGGTGCGTGCAACATACAGGAATTTGCACAGGAGGGAATCAATAACTGTCATTTGGGGAAATTTAAGAGACTTTTAGTCTGATTTATGACCGAGGTAGGTTCTTAAGTGAGCAATGTCTTATATTTAGAACAATTCTCTACAGTAAATACTACCAGCTTCCCAGAAATATTTTCCACTACAGCTTTATGGGCAAGATGAATTCCTAATGGTATTATCCTTTCTCTTTCCCAAAACTTCCCAAAACAAGCAAAAGACCTAAAAGCAATTTGTTATAATTAATATAATGATTAAATAACAAAATACTTTATTCTATTGGGTAGACACTTCAAACAAACCGGGCCTTTTTTTAAACGATTTATCTTTCATGTCCGACGCTGTGTGAGGTCAGAAGTACATCCCTGTAAATCCAGTATAGACTATGAAAATGAGACTGTGAATTAAAGGAAACAGGCTGGGCAGACATCCTGCTGTCTGCCACATGGGCTCAGCTTCCACACCTGCCATATTCAGATGCTTATTTACGACCTGTGTGCAAGCACAGGAGAGCTAAAGGTGTGATTTGTGGTGGCTAAATATGCTGGAAAGCTTAGCAAAGGCTCAATGAATTATGAAAATGATATTTGGTTATAAAATATATTATCATAACTGTCAGCAATTCAAAAAGCCTAGTTGGCATTCGATATGAAAAACATGCACAGCAATAAAAATGCTGATGGTTCTTGAATGGTTTGCTGTGTTTATTCTAATTAGTAAACAAGAACGAAAAGATAAATAAGCTTTCAATTACATTTTCCTACAAATAAGTGGTGAGTTAATTTTAAGGCAGCTCTCATAGAAATAGTATAATAGAGTATTTACAGTCCCTGACAAAAGTATTGTCACTTTTAATTAACCAATTGATGTTATGTATATATATATGGCGCAGCAGACCCCCGTGACCCCGGATTCGGGAATAAGCGGGTAAGAAGATGAATGAATGATATATATATATCTCACCTGATAAGCTAAAACCCTCCCAAATGATGTTTAATGCACTGAAATAAATTAGCTTCACTGAAAAAAGATTTATCATTTAATCAAAACAGAAAGGTCAAATTTAGGCCAGACAAAAGTTTCGTCGCCTCTACAGAAATTAAACTAATTTACTGCAAATACAAAAATATGTCAGCAATTTAAGTAGTGGTGCTGTGAGATCCAAATTGAATATCTTGTATGACTTCTATGAGCTTGAAGGACAGCATCCATGGGGTTTGGCAAGGATTCATACAATTTATTGATGAAGTCATCAGGAATAGCAAAGAAAGAAGTCTTGCATGCCTCCCAGAGTTCATAAAATTTTATTGGTTTCATCTTCCATGCATCCTATTTCATCCATATATGCTCAATGATGTTCATGTCTGGTGACTGGGCTGGCCAATCCTGTAGCATCTTGATCTTCTTTGCTTTGAGGAACTTTGATGTGGAGATGGAAGTATGTTATGGAGCGCCATCCTGCTGCAGAATTTGACCTCTTTTATGGTTGGGAATATAAGAGGTAGCTAAGATTTCTCTGTATTTTAGACAAATTATGTTGTCTCCTGTCTTGCAGATCTCTCGCACACCCCCATAATGAATGTAACGCTAGACCATGATTTTTCTGCCACCAAACTTCAATGTTTTCTGGGTGAATCTTGGATCAATGTGGGCTCCATCCTTAAGCAGGCTGTGTGCCTTGACAAATGCCACACAGTTTTTCAATTGTATTTTGTTTAGTGTTTCAACCATGGAGACCATTTCGAGACAGAATCTGACAATCTGCTCTGGTTGACACCGGGATTTCAGGTGACCAGGTCTCGCGGAGCTCTGCTCCAGTGGAAAATGGGCTGCCCTTGGATTTCTGCGCCAACAAATGGTCCTCTAAAGACTTGCAGGGTCTGCCTGACCTGGGCTTGTCAAAAACGTCTCCAGTCTCTTCAAAACTTATTTTCATCCTCTGTACCTGACGCTGAGACGCATTGAAGGTGTCTGCCACATCAGCAGTGGATCTAGTCTTCAGCCTCTTGATAATCAACACTTTAGTCTCAGGGTGAATCTTAGGCATGTTTGCAGAGGTCTAGTTGTAGGTGATGTTGAAAGGTCTTGTGTACAGGGGTTCTTTTTATACACACCTGAGACCTAAGGTAAGCTCATATGACAAGGCGACACCAGTTATGAATTTGCAAAAATTGACTTAATAGGATTTACCAAGCTGTGAATATTAGAATACTTTTTGACATTTTGTGTTTGCACTGAAACATTATTACAAAAACTGTTGAGATTAAAAATATATTTCAGCGGCAGTTCAGGTCAATTTGTACAAAAGCAACAAGACTTTTGTCAGAGACTGTTGGACAAGTTTAACACAACCAAAATAAAACAAGTAACAAAACAACTAAATTGCACAATACTTAGAGCACAATTTAACAGAAATTCATTGATTCAAAGACCATATTAAATGCTGGAAAGTAAAAATAGTTCTTCAAGCTAAAGAATTTTAAAGCATCCAGTGATGGAGAAACTCTGAACTTCAAAGATCTAAAGCTTGATCGCCTTTTGTTTTCCAACAAGAAACTAGGACAGATAAAATTAAATCTTAACGACTTAGATGCTATATTAGGCTGGATAAACAATATAATCAAAAAAACAACAAATAATCACAAATTAAACTTATAGAACAAATAGATTCATATAATGCCTTCCAAAAAGAAAGATGGCAAAGTATAGAGGAGATATAATCCCTTTTCTGTTACTGTGTAGGTTGAAGTAAAGAGTTACAATAATCTAATCAAGAGGAATGCATGCATGAGTTACAATTTCGAGGTCTTTTCTAGAAAGAAAAGGCTTCTCTTTTGCAGCTGATCTGAGGCAAAGAGTTGAAAACAACTTGGTACTAAGAATGAAAGATTTTTCCATTGTTAAGTCTTTCCATTGTCAAGTTCTGTTCTGTAAGCACTTTTCTTGTGACCAGGAGTAACGAGAAATCTTGAAATTATCAGGTCAGAATTTATATACTAAAATATTATTGCCTATGGAAAGCAACATTTACAGTACCTTTGAGAAACAGGCCTTATAACAGAAATAATATTTGAAATACAGCAGGTGACAAATAGAAAACAAATGTACGAATTGGATTCATTCTATGGTCATTTTTTGAGATTTCAAAGTAGGATGGCGGCTCGGTGGTGTAGTGAATAGCAAGGTCGCCTCACAACAAGAAGGTCCCGGGTTTGATTCCAGGGCCAGGGATCTTTCTGTGTAGAGCTTGCATGTTCTCCTTGTGCTTGTGTGGGTTTCCTCCGGGTACTACGGTTTTCTCCAACAGTCCAAAAACATGCAGATTAGGTGAATTGGTGATTCTAAATTGTCCGTAGGAGTGAATGTGTGTGTGAATGGTTGTTTCTCTATGTGTTGCCCTGTGATGGACTGGTGACCCGTCCAGGCTGTACCCCTTGCCGTGACCTTGAATTAGAGAATAATCATTTGATGTGGCCTATATAGTCACCAGATATCGAAAAAAAGCTTCTGAAGCAGTGTACAAAATTTTGGAGAAGCTGTGCTCCAGAGGCTTCCAGAAAAAAAGTCAAGCTGTTCTAGTGGCTCATTCCAGATTTGTCCCTCAATAAGTCATCCATTTGACTTATCAGCGGCACATTTAAGTGATAACATGGATATCTATTCTTCTTGTTTTTCCATAATAAGCTACAGAGTTGTGCAAAAGGTTTCTATTAAGTTTATGACTACTAATCCTCAGGACATGTGCACAAATCTGTGTTCTGCTGTTAAAGGATTATTTTATCAAAAATCCCATTCTTAGACTTATGGGGTACGTTTAAACATTTTTAAGGAACCTGGATAGGTCAGTGGCAGGTGCACTACTTAGTGAACCTGACACACCATTATTCATAAACTCTAGCCATGATAACCGTTTCACTTATCTCATCCAAATGACATCATCCAAATTCAAAGCATGCCAAAGAATTCATTTTATTTAAGCCCTATGTCCTTTTTATTAGGGGAAAATGTAAAATAATAATTTACAAATATGAGAACAAAGGGCTAATATGGTTAGCAAAATGTAAAGCAATAAAAAGACCTGTTGTTATTTACAAACAAAGTGAGATTTTATAAAAATCTAGCAAGTATATTTTTTATATTTTTATTAAATATTTTTTAGAAGTATTTTTTCTAATAATTAACAAAAAAACAATAAAAATTATATAAAAACATATAAACAGCCAGTTACATCTGATATTGTAGACTTACTTTTTTAACACTATTAAACTGAATTCATTCATTCATCTTCTTACCCGCTTATTCCCTAATTCGGGGTCACGGGGGGTCTGCTGCGCCTATCCCAGCACACATAGGGCGAGAGGCGGGGGTACACCCTGGACGGGTCGC
>JAOTRA010000008.1:3714250-3728255 GCA_026260255.1 Pseudolaguvia tuberculata | reverse complement strand
CATTCACTCCTATGGACAATTTACAATCATCAATCCACCTAATCTGCATGTTTTTGGACTGTGGGAGGAAACCGGAGGAAACCCACATGGAGAACATGCAAACTCCGCACAGAAAGATTCGACCAAGATTCGAGCCTGGAACCTACTTGTTGTGAGGCAACTGTGCTATCCACTACGCCACCACGCCTCCCTTCCACATGATCAGTGTATTTATATTAAACCACATGATCACTATATGTTTATATTAAACTACATGATCAATGTATGTTTATATTAAATCACATCAACACTGTATTTATATTAAACTACATGATCAATGTATGTTTATATTAAATCACATCAACACTGTATTTATATTAAACTACATGATCAATGTATGTTTATATTAAACTACATGATCAATGTATGTTTATATTAAATCACATCAACACTGTATTTATATTAAACCACATGATCAATGTATGTTTATATTAATCCACATAATCACTATATGTTTATATTAAACTACATGATCACTATATGTTTATATTAAATCATATGATCAATGTATGTTTATATTAAACCACATGACCACTGTATTTATATTAACCCACATGATCACTATATTTATATTAAACCACATGATCACTATATTTATATTAAACCACATGATCACTATATGTTTATATTAAACAACATGATCAGTGTATTATTATTAAACCACATGATCACTATATGTTTATTTTCTGAGATAAACTACAGACCCCCGTGACCCTGAATTTGGGAATAAGCGGGATAGAAGTTGAATGAATGAATCTTCCAGATTTATTCTTATTTTTCCATGTGATAAAGCTCCACTTTCACTCCAATGGGAATCTTGAACGTGAGATATCTCATGCTGGAACAGTGTTGGAGTCTCTTCATTCCAGTAAAGGAATAATGTAATGCAACAAAATGTGGGTTTCTATATTTATAGCAAAAGTTTAGAGAGGAACCACATGGATATGATGAGCATACATATCATGCAAGAAGATTCAAGTTTTGTTTTTTATTCCAAATATTACAATGCTTTTCTTTTCTTTCGTCTCCTGCAGTTATCCTATTTACCAGTTGGGTAACCCTCAGCTAAGGATATTCCGGCCGACCTTCAGCATGACTCTGGTGAAACCGGGGAAACCTCAACCTCCAGACACTGTGCAGTTCCGCGTCTCCATGGAGTAAGTATTATTCTACCAAAGGCTGCATTTTCACTGACTATTTCCTGTTTTATGATGACCAGCTTACAACATCTATAAAACTGACCCGGGAACTGATATTACATTATACACCGAGATGTAATGAGATGAGATACATCCTTGGATGTATTAGTCTTGAATGAAGCCTAATGATTGTTCATTTTTTTTTTGCTTTCTGCAATATACTGGTGGGCAAATCAATGCTCTCTTTAGGCAGAGAGAAAATAGGAGAGCCCCAGTTGCAGTTTGATGGAATGTAGTGTTGATCATTTAAGTTCTATGTAATGTTAAAATCATGCACCACTGTTGCTTATTCAATGATGTAAGACTCACATTAACATTATCATCATCATCATTGTAAAAAAGGTTAATTCATTATATAGTAACTAATACACAGTGGTGTGAAAAAGTGTTGGCCCCTTCCTGATTTCCAATCTTTTTGCATGTTTGTCACACTTTAATGTTTCAGATCATCAAACAAATGTAAATATTACTCAAAGATAACATGAGTAAACACTGTTTTCAAATAAAGGTTTTTATTATTAAGGGAAAACATAATCCGAAACTACATGGCTCTGTGTGAGAAAGTGTTTGCCCCCCTGTTAAAACATAGCTTGCCTGTGGTTTATCACACCTTCAGAGTTCAATTTCTCTAGCCACACTCAGGCCTGATTACTGCCGCACCTGTTTGCAATCCAGAAATCACTTAAATAGAACCTGCCTGACAAAGTGAAGTAGACCAAAAGATCCTCAAAAACTAGACATCATGCCGAGATCCAAAGAAATTCAGAAACAATTGAGATCTATCAGTCTGGAAAAGGTTATAAAGCCATTTCTAAAGCTTTGGGACTCTAGCAAACCTCAGTGAGAGCCATTATCGACAAATGGCCAAAACATGGAACAGTGGAGAACCTTCCGAGGATTGACCGGCCGTCCAAAATTACCCCAAGACTCCATAATAAAGAGGCTGGGGGGCAAAAATGGTCTGCATGGCAGAGTTCCAAGACAAAAACCTGCTGAGCAAAAAGAACATAAAGGCTCATCTCAGTTTTACATGAAAACATCTTTATTATCCCCAAGAATTTGGGGAAAATACTCTGTGGACTGACGAGACAAAAGTTGAACTTTTTGGAAGGTGTGTGTTGCATTATATCTGACGTAAAATTAACAGCGCATTTCAGAAAAAGAACATCATACCAACAGTAAATTATAGTGGTGGTAGTGTGATGGTCTGGGGCTGTTTTGCTGCTTCAGGACCTGGAAGCCTTGCTATGATAAATGGAACCATGAATTAATGAATTAATTCTTTCTTGCTTTCTTGCTTGCAGTTTGTGCTGTATTTCAATAAATCATGATATATGTATACATACACTTTGCTTTTGATTGCTCTCCTCATTCTAATATCTTTCAGTATAAATGGACAAGCAGTGGTATGTAATAGAAAGTATGACCAAGCAAACCCGTGACGCTGACATTCAGATGGAGACAAAGTGTCTATAGAAACGTAGAGGTTACAGTCAGTAGTTTAGATGTGGCCTAAATTCCTTTGAGTGTGTCTAGATTTTGACCACTAGGTTGCAGAAGAACCTCGGTAAAGAAAGCTGGCTTCTCCTAAGGTAGCCAATAAGAAGGTATTGTTTACCTTTTTATACTTTGCTCCGTTTTTATTAAAAAAAACAAAAACAGTTTTGATATAGTAGGAAATGAAATGTCTGTAATAATGAACTTCAACATTCAGTAGGTTTATAGTAAAAAGAAAGGATGATTAAAAACAGTAAAAATGTACAGTGAGTGTTTATAAATGTTTATAAACTGTGGTATTGAAATCAGAGCAGTGGTGGCAGAATATGAAGAGTGGTATTGAGGTATAGTTGGTGGTTTCCAAGTAAGACTGTTGTTGTGAATTGTGGCAAGTCAGAACATCCCTGGTTTGAATTCTGAGTGCGGGCGTCGGAGTGCAGGCGTCGGCATGGACATCGGGTGGAGATCGGAGTGCTTCTTCAATAATCTTGAACGCTTCAGAACTTGACCAGAAAACTAAATAGACGAACACATTGGAAAGGGGTTAAAGATAAACATGTTTTACAGATTAGTTTTTTTGTTGTGTGTGTGTCCTAGGCTAGCATTTTATTTAATCCAGAGCCCTCTAAAAGACACAGGTTGAGAAGGTTCCTGATCAATGACATTACTTCGTCGGGCTTGTTTACATCTTGCCAACGCTCTAATACAGCAAAGCAGAGTCTGCCGATGACGTATGTTCATCGTCAGTCGTGTCCAAGCGTTTATTTCCTTGCAGCCTTGTAATATGAAACAGGCAGTCAAACAGTAAATGAGGGCTCTAATAGCGGCGCTCACATGGAAAGAGGACAAAGTCTCTCTTTGTTTTCAGTTAAACCTGAGGGCGTACATCTTACTTATCCTGTTGGTAAGCCTTCAACGTTCATAATCATTCTAGCATTTCAAGGTTTTGTTTTCAGGCTTTTGTGAGGTTCAAGAATATTACTGGTCACTGACCATCCTCCTCACCTGTAGAACAGTGCTGGTGCCATCTGGGCCACTATTGAGCCCTAATACTGAGGTCTTTAACTTCTCAGAAAGTTCTCTTTTGAGTTTTGGGTCCTTTAATCGGCCCGAATGCTGTCGGTCCTTGTGTAGTGAAAATCGAAGATGTAAAAACAAGGTATTGAAAACATTGTGCCCGTCTCTCTCATTTGCCCTCGACCACAGACTTCCTTGCTGCTTTATCTGTCTTTGGGACTATAAGCTGTTGCAACAGTCCTGATTGTCAATGACTTTTTAGGGTTTTGTTCTCTCACAGATTTGTTGTTCTGCAAAAACTCTTCACCTGTCATCTTTTATGTCTTTTTTTTTTATATTCGGTTCTGGACAGGTCTATCATTCAGCAGAGCTTTTTCACTGGCCTTTGATGAAACGGCTGCTTGAAAGACTTTAAGAGAAGCAGGATGTGTGCATGTGGGTGGATGTTAAAAAGCAAGCGGCGAGCTGTGTTGTTTTGAATACCTTTTATCTGTGTAGGGTGGGGTTCTTTTGAAACACAGAACAGGAGTGAAGATGGAACAACAGGGAGCAGCGCTACTTTGTACCTGAAACCATGAGAGAGTCGGACGGCTCTGTCCTGTGTAACGGCTGCGAATTGTTGCTTACTCCTACATGTCTGCTGTGTGGGTGGGGTGTGTGTGTGAATTTGTACTATCTGAAACTTTTTGAATATAAATCCTAGTATCCAATATCTTGGCTATCTTTAACTTTGCTACATCACTCAAGTTCATCACTGGTCACATCAAATGTGCCTTAAGTTGTTGTTTATTTACACAGTTGTTAAGAGGTCTGCTTTAAAAGAATTATAGAGGAACCCAAATTTTATCACTATGCCAAAAGCATAAATCTCTCCAACAACTGTTTGCAACCTTTTGGTAATCCTGGACAACCAACTTTTCTTTTGCCTCTAAGCTGCTAATTTGACACAATTTTGTCTGTTTGTTCTCAACATTATTAGAAGGGTTAGATACAGGTCACTCAATTGCTTGTGCAGTCTCTTGTTATTTCAAGACTACTGCAACTCCCTCCTGGCAGGTCTGCCTCTTAGTGCAATTTGTCCTCTGCAGATGATCTACAATGCAGCTGTGCCAGTTGTTTTCAAGCTTCCAAAGCTCTCCCACACTACCCTGCTCCTGTGTTCCTTTCACCAGCTTCCAGTAGCTGCACACATCAAATTCTAAACGCTGATGTTTGCCTACAAAGCTAAGGTCAAAATGCTTCTGGTCATGACCAGATTACTCAATTCTGGTCCAGATGATATTATTCCAAAAAAATCTGGCTTGTCCAGATGAGCCTAACATCTCTCTCTGCTTGTTAGCATTATGTAGCTTTTTCCACATCACTCTTCCACTGAACTGTTTGTGCAGCTTCACTATACTATAGTGTCAGTAGTAAGATACTGTTGGAGCTTTTTGGAGGTTGTTTGTGGTTTGACTATTTGAGCCATTTTCAACTTCCCTTCTTTATCTTTCTTTCAGTAGTAGCTGTTGTTCCAAATCTAACAAAGAATTCATTCACAAACACGGATACAATGTTTTAGAATGGTCTAAATCTATGGATTGATTTGGAAAAAGGCTGTCCATGTTCATTAGACATCAAACCTGACTGAACTGGAGAAAGTTTCCAAAGAACTTCATAAATAACTGCAGGCAGAACTCAAAGACTCATTATCTGCTATCAAAAGTGTGTCCAGGGTTTTTTTTTTTGTTTTGTTTTTTTAACAAGAGGTGACTTTACTAAATCTTGATTAGTCATTATTTCCTTGTTCTGCCAAAAAAAAATATTTCGCCCACCAAATTGCACCTGTTCATTAATAAATATTATTTCAGAACTGTTGCTATAAATGATGTTACATGTGGATGTAACTTGCTACTTCAAAAATCCAGCAGATTAATAATTGAAATTATGATTATCTTTAGAGGTGCCCGACATTTCTCATCAAACTGTAGCTACCGGTTTACATTTTTTCCCAGACATTTAAGTCTGGAAAATTTGTCAATATTTTCTTTACAATAGGACATTGATAGGAAATGTTTATACAGTGAAATACAGAAAATGATGCCTGCCAAAGTTTGAACAGCTTTGGTGTTGAAATTTGGACCCAATTTTGTCTGATACAGGTTTCAGTGGTCATATTTGATGGAATTTAATAAATTTTTTGTTTAATGATGCGCTAAATCTTTTATATACAGTAAGGGAACAATCTGCACCTGGACTCTTCTACTATACATCCATGCTGTTGTAATGGCTGCATTATGTTGTTGTGTGTTGTCCTGCTAAAATACTTTTCGCAAAAGGCTTTCCCTAATAAACCCAGTCTGGAGGGAAGCATATGGTGCTATGTTTTATGTACCTTCAGAAATTCAGTTATATACCTTCATCCTTCCGAAGCATTCAAGCTTTCTGTAACAAATGCACTTATGATCCCCATTAACCCTTTAGAGATGCTGGCTTTTTAAACAGGTCACGATCTCTCACCTCTTTAGTTCGGATAACCTGGTCATTTTTAAACTTGGACTAGACTGAACACAAAACAGTAGATTCCACGTTGAACCAGTCGATTTTATAAGTTTTGGACCGCATCACTTCTGGACCATGTTTACATATGGCTTCCTATTATTAGGTGGGCTTCCAATTTGCATGGTAGAACTTTAGTTGGCATCTGTAGATGATAGATCGGATTGTGTTTACCTGGGCACCTTTGGTATGTTCAATCATATCGATGTGAGATACAGTATCGCCTGAGAACAAACAGTGTGCAAATATACAACAGAAACATTACTCTAAGCTTGACTGAAGTAACTGTTACACATTCGGATTACAAAGGCCCGAATGCTATGATGCCTTTTACCAGGCGCTGTAAAGTGTGAGTGTGAGTGAGTCTGTGGGATCATCTACAATGCTTTAAGCTTTGGTGATAGTGGGAAGAGAGACTCCAGTGATGATCTCTGCTGTTTTCACTATCCTCTGTAGGGACTTGCAGTTAGCAAATTAGGCAATGATGCAGCTGCTCAGGATGCTCTCAGTGGTCCCGCTGTAACACATGGTCTGGATGTGGGGTGAAGGATCGGCTTTCTATAGCCTTGAAAGGAAGTAGAGGCGCTGATGGAGAATGCAGAGAATGGTTTCTTTGCTCTTCTGAAGTACTTAGTCTTATTAATGTTCAGGGAAGGGTTGTTGGCGCTACACCAGGCTGTTAGCTGTTGCACCTCGTCTCTGTATGCGGACTAGTCGTTCTTGCTGATGATATCCATCACGGTCATGTCATGATGTGATTTGAGCTGTGAATTGGTATAGTCATCACATGACCCGTAGTTATCTATCCAGTGTCCTGATGTCTCTGTTTCCAGTTGCTTTAAAACATCTGTGCTGAAAAATAGGCTTTTTACAGTATCATGAATATTTTGTTTGACTAACTTAATACCCTGCCAGCATGGGGAAAACAGGCACATGCAAATTTAATACCCCATGATTACAAAGATCTTTTAAAATGTTTATTTATTTAGGGACCTTTCATATTCCTTCCCATTCAGCTTATATACCTTTTTATATAATTTGGCAAAAAAAAAATTAAACAAATGTTTGTGTTGTATAGTAATATTACTAATTCTATTAGTATTCTGCAAACCCTTTATGATCCAGTAAATCCTTGGAACCTGGAAAATTATGTCCTCATTTTCGTGTCGTCTATGCTCCATGAAGCATGGCTACAAAGTTAGTGGTAATGGGGCCCCCATGACTGGTACCCCAGTGGTAGTTGAGGATGGCCTCTCTTGCCCTACCACACTTTCCTAAAAATGGCTGATAGTAAATACGGCTGAGAAAATACATCCGTAGGTAACTGAATAATGGGTGGGCAAGTTGAAGGTCAGACTTTCTGGTGGTGGTTTAAAGATAGGGACAGGATCTAAAGTTTATTTCTACCCTCTAATCAGGTACATACTTTTTCACTCAAATGACTCGGAAAGCAGTTTGTCTTGATTACCTTTCCAGTCGCTGCCTGAAGAGTATTTTGCTTTCTAGGAATCATCTCTCACTCGCTCTTTGCCTCTCTCTCTCTCAAACGTGCACACAAGTCGCACATAGTTCTTTCCTGTCTCAGCTTAAATTACAGGACCTGCTTATTGCATTGGCATCTGCTCCGTTTGTGGATATCAGAGTGATTCATTTTTATCCTTTTTTACAGGTGTTATAGTCTTTAATTGCTTAACATGACTAATCGCTCCGCTCAACCAAACAAACTCTCACACAGAATCCTTCTGTGACCTGAGATGCTTAGTTTTCATCACAAGTGTGTGTGTGTGCTGCTTTGTTCTTTCTCTTTGTAGGACAATAGATAGGTCTGTTTTGGCGCTATGCTCTAAAAAGCTTTTTGCACAGCGTCTGAAAATCTGAGTTAGTCTGACTAAGCTGCGTAATCTTAGAAATGTTTGGATTTGTTGATTCATGCAACTGGGCACATAAGACTGCCTGTTTTTATGAAAAACTTTGATGGTCAGTAAAGTGTTTTTTGTTAATAGTTTAATTATGATTATTATTATTAATAGTTAATTAATCACCATCTGACTGATTCAGACGACTTATTAATCTGTTAAAATATATAAGGAAGTAGAGAATAGCCTTTTGATGGAGTCAATTTTTTTTAAAAGAAATGAACTCACTACCATAAACCATAAATTTGGCATTTTGCATAAACACAGTGAATCGTGTGTCTTGACAAAACCAAGACCAGATCAATCTGTGTGCGCATGGCACAACTCATTCAACAAAAATGGTTTAATTTTTTTGTTTGGGTTGTTTCTCATTTCCCAGAATGACCAAATTTGATGTTCGAAACTACCTGGAGAAGATCTACAATGTTCCCGTTGCCTCAGTGCGCACAAGGATCCAGTACGGTGAGTAGATTCCTGTTACATTGCCCATCAGTGTTTCCAAGCTTTCTTTTTAATCTGGGCTGAATTTCATTAACCTGGTGTTGTCGAAACCCTCGAGACTTTCTCATAACACAATGGGAAACTCTTTCTGCCAAAACCGTTGTTTGTTTTATAGGTTTCTGCATAAAACATAGGATTTAACAGTGTAAATATTTGTTTAACACCGATACCAAGCTGTTTTCGAACCATTCATTATTAATAGCGCTGTTTCACATAAAGGTATGAGAGGTGTACCAACCTGTACCACCTTATGACATTTGTTGTGTAATTCTCAAATATGTTTACACACATTTTCTTAAATCACTTTTATTTATTATTAAGATTCTGGCTTATTCCTTGCCATATAAGTAGGTAGGCGGTAAAAAGAGATAATCCACTATCAAAGCATTTGCGCTATTCAGAATGATATACTACTCAATAATGTACTACATTTCTTACCATTAAAGACTTTTGCTCTTATAGTATGAATGTGGGCGTACTACAGCTGCCATTTTCATATTGACACATTTACAACTTTTGACAGACATTGAAAGCAACTTTATCTACTTTCAGCACCTTGTTGTTTAAGGGACTTGTTCAAGGTTCCAGCAGTGGTAACACCCAAACCACTGCACTACTACTCACTCCACCCCCACGCAATTTCACAGCAACATGAATTTAAATTGATGTAATAATGATTAACTTCATTCATTCATTCATTCATTCATTCATTCATTCATTCATTCATTCATCTTCTTACCTGCTTATTCCATAATTCGGGGTAACGGGGGGACTGCTGGTGCATATCGCAGCTTATGTAGGGCGAGAGGCAGGGTTACACCCTGGTTGGGTCGCCAGTCCATTGCAGATAATGTTTAATTTGAATTTTAATTACAGTGATACTTTATGCCTTAAAGCAGCTCACATACTAGAGAAGCTTTCCATCACTGCCAAATATGACAAATCGTCTCTACCATGGACTTAGGGTAGTAAAGTGTCCATCACGTCCATACTTTTAAAATCTTGGAGGGATTAGTAGATCATATGGGAACTTTTTATGTACTTTGTTTTTACATGCTAAATAGTAATCGTCTTCCATACTCCGTGTCAAAAACTTTTGGACATCGTCTCCATCGTAGTATTAACCACATTATATCCAAGCAGAACATTTTAGAAATTTCAAATCGCTGCGAAGCAATGGTGTCTGAAAAACAGTAAATAATATGTATAGGACAACAATCACTGATATGCGGGATCTGATACTACCCCCCCCCCCCCTCCCTGCCTGCTGATCTTTAAATCTGCTGCACCAGCATTCTGGCCACCAGCTGTCCTGGGATGCCCTGTTAAACACAACAGCCAAGGAGTTGCACAGCTTTTTTTTTTTTTTTTTTTATATATTTTTTTATAGCAGTGTTTGGATGGAGGGAGAGAAAGCAAAAAAAAACCTTTCTGTATGTAAAAGTTTTTTTTTATAGACGTGCAAATGATGCTTATTACAAGGTTTATCATCCCAGAAAATTGCAACAAGACCGATTAGCTGAATACATGAGGGAATCACTTTTACGAGTGCCCTGTTGGGTTTTAGCCACCGGGAGTCCCATTTCCCTGCAAGCAGCTCTTTGCGGTAATGTTGTGGGGAGCCGACAAGTAAGTTGCTCCCTGTTTTACGAGTGCCACATAAAACACACGCAAAAAATAGTGGAACACCAATTCAAATGGAAAAAAAAACCTTACTTACAACAACAAAGGCAAAGCGATCCATTTGTGCGTCAGAGCAGGTATCCCGCGCTGCGTCATGGGTTCCACTCCATTGGCGGTGTAAGTAAGCCGAAGGGTTTGGTCTGTGCCCCAGCACCCCAGTGCTCAAGGGATTCATTCTTCCCTCCCTGAGTGTAGTGGGGTATTTTGGAAGCAGTTGCCATGGCTACCCTTCTGTCATGGGATTTGTAATGTTGTAGCAGCCAAACCACAATCCCAATACAAGAATATGTATTTTTTTTAAAGAGGGTGTAGAGTGCAGGGTGGGAATCTGATGCTGAGCCTAGAACAAAAGAATGGTTTTCATCTGGTTTATAGGGGTAAAGTAACTTACCGTAAACTGTAGTTTTCTTGTTTTCACCTGTATTCAACTGATCACTCGCTGAAGCTGTTTGAGAACTAAATGTCATGCCATTGTGAATGGCACAAATCACATGCCAATGAAATAACCAGGCTTACATGAGTTTAAAAATTTTTTTATGCTTCTTCCTGTCCTGAAAATGCAGCAGCGTTTGAGAAATTGAGATTCGGGGGGGAATTCTCCGTTCTCTTTGGCTAATTTATCTAGTCTTTTAAAATGAAAGTCAATAGACTTGCCAGCAACTTTTTTTCTGTCTGTAATAACATTTAAGGAAAAGAAATAGTAGTGTTTTTGGGTTTGACTGTACAAATGCATTTATATATCCAGAAAATCAAACTTGGGGGTCACAGGTGCAATGTAAAACACTCCACTCAAACATATCGAGTTGGCCGACACTGTATTTTTGTTATTCCCATGAGTACAGCTGTTTGGGTCTCTGATGTCACAGGAGGACAATGCTAGCACATCAGTGTTGTATAAGAATGGGTAAAAAAAAATGGTTTAAATTGTTAAAACTTAGTAACTAAGACATTAATAGGCTTTTTTTTTTCATTGTAGGTACAAACAAGAAAAGAAACCATTTAAACCAGCGAGTGAAGATGCCAGATTACAAAGTGGCATACGTTCAGCTGGTGAGTGTGATCCCATGGGAAGAGTAAGAAGAAAAACATTTTTTTTAGGGAACAACTTGTTTCTTAACTTTTTGACCATGCTGACCACCTCGATGTAGAAAAACATGACTGTTGCACAGTATAACCATGAGGGTGTCTAAAACAACCTCTGACAAAGTCCTACTCATCTGTTCATAAGAGATTTTTATTAAGTGAGCCTTTTTTAAGCCTTTGTGAGGACTTATGCTTCTGTAGAGAACCCTGCGGCATAGGTGGCCTTTAATGTGAATTAGATATTGTGATCTACTCCCAGAATCCCTGCGTTGTTTGTTGTCTGTCGCTCTCACACACTCTGCCCTTCTCTCTCCAGAGAGAAGCCAGATTCTCACTTGGGTTGAATAGGGACAGAGGTCGTCTTTGGTTACGTGCAAGGCCTGTTGCAGGAAGTATGGTATAATGTTCCAAGGAAAGTATGGTTATTATCGCAGGCAGCTCAAAGTTTTGTTTCTGTGGGCACAAGATTGTTAACATTGGTCTTGGTCCAGAGGCAGCGCCAGCTGCAGGGTTCACACCTGCGCTTGGGGTGAATCCAGGGCCATTGTTGAAACCTGGTGTTTTAAGTTTACCGCTTTTGAAACGAGGAAAATATTTTTAGTGGCCTCCTATGATCTTACTAGCAAAGATCTTTTGTTGTTCAAAAGTTGTCAAAGAAGTATCAGCTTGTTTCTCCTCTCTTGTAAGCCTCAATTTGAGGATGAATAAATAATTAAAGTTCTTAAAACATAGCGTTCTGTAATGGGATCAGCATATATCAATATTTTAAAGGGGAACTTCCTCTTATGAAAAGCTGAATCACTTCCTTTGCTGCTCTTGTGTGGTCAATTTAATCTTCTCTCAAATCCAGCATCAAGTTTCCTGCATTACTTCATAACTGCTTTAGATATATGCATCGGTAATGAAAAATTCAATGCTGTGGATCTGAATTGTCACAATTGTCTTTTAGCTTAACATACATCATTTAGATCTAAATCTGGAGCTGACCTATCTAGATAAGAATTGCTTAATCTGGCTGGTTTGGTGAGACAGGAGGTGAGAGAGGAGGTGAGAGAGGAGGGGGGGGAAGAAAAGACACTGCCCAAGGAAAAAAAACCTCATTTCCTTTCAGTAGTGGGTAAAAAAACAAGATTGTTCCTAATTGACACCACATGTGGGGGAGTGTTTTGTGGTCTGATACCCACTGTGGTCCCCCCGTCCAGCTCCTTCTCATACATGCTCCATGAGCTAATATTCCAGCTCTATCAGCTCTATTTCCCTTTCTATCCCCCTGTTTTACAAAGTCCAGGGTTGGAGTGAGGCACATGGTTTCATCTCACAGACAGGACCGTGAATGTAGGATTGTTGAAGGTGATTGGGAGAGAGGGAGTGGGTGATGAATGGGCTTTATGGGTGAATCTGGAGAGACACATAGTATTGCCAAATCAGGGAGGTTCAGAGATAGGACAGGGACGTTTTGTGGTCTAAAAGAGTATATCTATTTTTTGTATGTAGTAACAAAAGCCTTGCTATACCAATAAGTTACAACCAAGTTAAAAAAGAGAGAATGCTAGATTAGAAATTACAGAAGATCTTTTTTTTTTTTTTTTTTTTTAAAGAATCTCTTTTTCAAGTATTCCTAACATATTGTGAAAATTCTTTTAAGATTTGTAATAGTGCTGTTCTAGTCATAATAATATCTTTGTTATAATTTATTAGACTCATTATCAAATATAGCCTGTTTTAAGATCTACAGCAAAACAAATTGATTTTTGTTGGACCGGACACTTAAAAAGCAACTGCAGATGTTAGCCTTAAGCAAAACCCAGCGAAATAGCAGGGTCAAAACAATCATTGTTTATTAACGTTAATGCTGTTTTGATCACTCAAAAGCGGGCGGATTCCTCCTTAAACATATTTAAAGAAACATTCAATCCAATCTTCAAAACATGAATAAAACTTATTAGTATAACTGGTTTCGGAGACTTTTTATTTATTCGCAAAGATCAATATATTCAGGTGCGAAATGTAGGTGAGTAAATAGTGTAATTAAATGTTTGACTGGCCTATTGAAAGAGCTAGGTTAAAATAATTATATGAATAACCTTGAAGTTTCTAATGTAAAGTTATATGTTTTGGCCCTTGACCAAAGTCTCCAGCAACCTTTGTCTGTGGTGGGCTTGCATTTTCTTTTAACTTTATACTTTTCAACCAAAAGATGTCTTTTTGCTTGTAAAGAGAATGAATATATAACCACTTTGTCATAGAGCATGCAATCGTATATGAGTATCGTCTCATAATGACACTACCTGGTGTCACCCAGTAAAGGATGAGGTTTCTTTGCTGTCTGGTTTCAGTCAGGGTTTCTTCCTCATCTCATGTCTGGAAGTTTTTCCTTTGTCGCAGATCCTATTGACATTTAAATTGTAAAGAAATCAACATTTCATCTTTTATTGCACTCTTTCACTAGAGTACATTCATATTTACAGCATTTGGCAGACACCCTTATCTAGAGCCACAAACATTTATTTCATTTGTATAACCAAGCATATA
>JAOTRA010000008.1:3688540-3701063 GCA_026260255.1 Pseudolaguvia tuberculata | reverse complement strand
AAAAGCTAATAAATTATTTTGTTTATATAAACACAACTATATATATATATATATATATATATATATATGTGTGTTTACTAGTCATAGTAATAGTAGACTTGTAGTATAGTAACTAGAATACTGTGTTAAATATTATAGTATTTGTTACAGTATTTACCAATCTATACTATAGAAAGAACCATAGTGAAGCGATCAACAATATTTTAAGTGTTTCAGTGTAAAAGGCCATATTCCCTTCTAATTCCCCATTTCTAATTGGCAACGATATCAGACGATTCAGCAAACGTTCAACAATGAAGATTTGTTGTCAACAAAAAAGAGCAATAAAAAATGTCTTAGTTTTATTCACACACACTACAATATAATAACACAAAATACTGCAGTAATTAATGTCATACATTGTTTTAGTTTAATAGAATCTCAATAACAACTGTAGAACAAGGTTATAATAAACTATGGTTTGAAAGAAACATACATTATTTATCACTCTATTCACTATTTCTATTTACTATAGGTTGGCATAATATTACAAAAAAAATGTAGTATTATGGAACTTTAACTGTAGTAAAACTTTCTGCCGTAAATGTTTTTTTTTTTTTTAACTTATTATTGCAACCTTTTTATAGTAAATGGTAGAATTAACATAATAAGATTATCGTAAACTGTTGGGTTTAGTCGCTATACTAACATTCAAAAATAATGCTTTATTTACCACAGAAAATTTTACTTTTAATAATATTATTAAAAATTATTATTATTGTAATAATATTACAAAAAATATGGTATTGTTGAGGAACCTTACCATAGTACCTGTAGTAAAATTTCCTTTGGTAAATACTGTAGTGTTTGTAAACCTTACTATAGCAATATTACATAGAGAAATGGTAGAATTATCCAAACAAACCAGTGAAATTCACTATGGAATATTTACTATAGTAAGGTTTAAAAAACTGTACAGTATTTGTCGCAGGAAATTTTTCTAAATAGTTTACACTGATATAATTTTATTTTTGTATTATATTGGTTAAACTTGCTGTTGTATAGTAACCCAAGCTTGTTCCGATCAGTATTACAAAGACATCAGCGTCAGTATGTCAGTAAGACTTTGAAATGATAATGAATCTATCTATGCTTAGACAGTTATAATCCACCTTTTAAATCTTTCCAACCGTACTAGTGTCTAAGCCCTTTTAAAATGTCAGCTTCCTCTAACTTACCACAGCGGTGATGACCTATTGCCAATTTTGTGTCTTTTTCTTTTCTGACGTTTTCTATCAGGAAAGATAAACTAACCTTTTCAATAATATTAGTATATTGTGGTTTCTTTCAGGCTAATAAAAATGCATTTTTTACAAACGTCTTGTGTGGTCTGGCAGTTCAAACTGTAATGAGGCTACTTCACCCTAATAATAACAGCTGTTGTCATTTTGACTCATGAATGGTGTCTGATACAAAACAAGAGTTCTTGGAGAGACCCGGTTTGGATTAAATAAACATCATCCAAAGCAACTTTTCCTGGAGTCCAGAAATCAATCGATCCATTTCTATACAATTCTCTCTGTTAAAAAACAACAACAACCAACAACTCAAAACAAATAACGTAACACCTAAGGAGTATGCCGGAGTGTTGTGCTTGCAATAGGGGATGGGCAAAAATGGACAGGACAATAAATACACCACCCTATAAATAGTGGCCGAGTCGGTCTTTAGAAGGTCCTTGCATTTACTACTCATTTCACTGTCAATGTTCACTAAGGCAACCAGAGCAGACCCTGTGCAGGCAGGAGTTTTGGATAGGAGCCAGACACATTCTTGACTCCCCTAGGTTGCTGTTAGTTCATCTGAGCTCAGCCAATGCACTCTGTCACCCCGCGGCTTCTCTCTCAGTCCCGTCCACAAACACCGTTGTTTTTTGGCCTAGCGGGACGACACATATGACTGCTCGTGAACACAGCTGTCGTTTAGAACAATCTGCTGTATGTTAGTATGCATAAAAGACGACAGAAAGAGTTTTTATAGTTTAAAATCTTAAATTCTTTTGGGGTCGTTTGTTCCCAAAAACAAGCTTGTCGTTGTACAAATGAATGATTTATGAGCAGATTTCTTATCAAATAAGCATTCCGATATTTAGCTGGATTCAAAAGGATAACCATTTTACACTATTAAAAAGTATTTTTTTTAATACATCTTTAATAAGAAATGTAGTAGTTTTATGGTTTGTAAAAATAATAATAAAAAAAACAACAACAAGCCAACAATGCCCTATTTCACATTTTATGTTCATTTTTTTTTTTTTATAAATACTTTTTTAATTGTTTAAAATTTGGTCTGATTTTGTGCACAGACTAGAAAATAAAATCATTCTTTATGCAAGGATTACATAAAACCTTAAAAAATTCAATAAACCAAATCTAGTATCGTTAAAGAGAAATTTCTAGATATATTTGATTAGTTTCCAAATACAATAAAACATTTTTTTTAAATAATCATTTATGATTTATGAAAAAAACGTTTGTGTGAAATTTTTTGTTCTAAATGTTATACTTTAAAAAGTGAAACAAAAGGGTTTAGGTTTAATAATCATTTGTTTTATTGTCATTAGAAATAGTGAGTAGATGTGTGAATAGATTTGTATAATTCAGTAAGATTAAATAGTTTTCAGTGAACACAATTACCTTATTTGTCCCATTTTTGCTTTGTTTTGCAGTTTACTGCTCGGAAAATGTAGCCATGTTGCTCTTACCATTAGCTCATAATAGCTACCAGTTCTTGGTTTGATCATTAATTGCATTATTTGCTGTCCAACCAGGAGCTCTGTTTCATCTTAACTCGGGTAACGTCATTGTATTCAGTCAAGGGGTCGCATTGTTCTTTGGACAACGGATGTGTTATAAGTCTACAAAAAAAAAAAAGAAAAAGAGAGAGTGAGTGAGTACATCACTTCTGATGCCCTGTTATAGTGAGTATTTGTAATCAACAACGCTTCATTCCTACTGGGTGGTCTATTGTAAAACACATTTGCATTGTAAGTAAGCTTACTATAATAATGAATCACAAGTGAAAGTTTAGAAACCGGTTTAAAAAAAACCCAACCCAAAATCTAAAGGGCATTGTGTTTGTAGTTCTATGTGCCACATGTTTGTAATAAGGAAAGGAAACGTGCGGAAGAGAAGTCAGATTAATCACATAGGAGAAAGTAGCTCAGGCTTTACTGTATACGTGGAAAGTGGTAAACTTCTTAAAACCCCCCGTGAAGGAGCTAGAAAAAAATAACACCACCGCCTGCCGGTTAGTTCTGAGCTAATCAACAGGAATAAAGTTGAAGTTTTGACACAGGGTTGATATTCAACTATTGTTGCACTACCAATATTTGTAGCGTGTTTCCTTTCAAATTCTTTTACTTCATCCAAACAAGAACAGGTTTGGGAAAATTGAAAAATTTCAGGAAGGCATATTTAAAGAATAGGTTTAGATCTTCTTAAACATCTGGGAATTTTACATTTAAAGGTTTTGCGAAGCCCAATTGGTTTTACTCAAAGACAGCACTCCCCATTAGCCTTACGCTTTCCATTGTTTAACCCTTCTGATTATATATCAAACGGCATTGCTTCTGAAAAAGGGTAGTTTTTAAAGAGGTGTTTGTTGAGGGGTTGCTGGGTCATGTCTTTTTTTCTTTTGGTCTGATCTATTTACATTTAGCACTACTACATTCTAGAACATCTCAGTCAGATCTCCATCTATTATTTCCTCTATTTCTTTTACTCTTTCTAATTTCTCTCTCTTTCTCTCCCTTGTGACTTGTTCTCTTTTTTCGTTCTCTTTCTTACTACGCCTATATCAGCGGAGACCCGTCCATGCTTTTGGAGAGGAAATGTTAAATGATGAGCAAAATGTGTGGCCTCAACCCTCAGTGAGATTAAAAATGCATCCGTCTCTCTGGGAGGCATACAAGGTGACAGCAAGTTCATTCTACAGCCAATAGAAAATCCAAACACACCTCTGATATTGCTTGGGATCTGACCTCCTAACTCCCCTCTTTCAGATGTCAGATAGGGGGGAAAAAGGAGGGGTTGGGGTCATGTGGGTTCTTTAGACGAAAATCTAGAGAGCTTGGCATAGGGCCTGAGGATAATTAAAGCTAATGCGATACAGATTAATACCAACTCTGCTGCTTGGGCTAGTCTATAGGAGAGTGACGAAAGGATGCCCCATTCAGACCAGTGAAAAAGAATTAACCGTTTTTTGCTGAACAGAGCCATTCTTAAGTAACATTCAAGGCCATTGAGAAGACATCAGAAGACTTCATTAACATAGAGAAAGTAGAGAACGAGTGAAAAGAGAAAGCGTGCACACAGAAGAGAGAGAAAGAAAAGAATGCTGTCCTCACAGTGCTGTTGTGGTATGGTTCAGGTTATTTTGCGGTGGAAGCTTTGAAAAAAGGAGGCATAGTGCTACGCTGAGCAGCCCATACCCGCGCACTCACTTGCATCTCCCAATGGGAGGTTTTAGGCTTTAAAATGGTTTCCTGTGACGTCGAATGTATGTTTGATTTGCGCTTTGCGGGGCTAGTATTATTCTCAGGAGGGGAGAATCTAGCACGCTTTCATTTCCTCTCCCCAACAGCCAGCATAAAGTTGGCAGAAAGAGACTAGGAGAATTGTAAAGTCTGATTTTTTTTTTTCCTCCTCTCCATGAAAAGCACATTTTTTGTGTTTTCTTTAGTTGTAACCGTTCCAGTGCTTGCGCTGCAAATTGACGTATTGTTCCTTTATAATTAGACCCATTTGAGTTTGAGTGTTTTTCAATATTTTGAGACTCTCCAGGGTCTGCTTTGGACTTTGAGAAAAACTAAAAATTTTAAACTTAGAATTTTTTTAAACAGTAAGCAAAAAAAAAATAAAAAAAATTTGTTTTAGAATGTTTATCCATAGTGTAGTGTCTCAGTACTAATTGTATACAATAGATCCCGGATGGGACATGGTTGCAGCGCAGTTGAGTCCAGGTTATGTTAGTTCAGCTGGCAGTTAGTTGTGTGGGAAGCCATGCAATCCATGTGGTAGTCAAACAGTGCCCAGAGTAAGCACTTTCTGTTGAGTTGGAATGAAAAAGTCACCATTCTGCAGATTCACTTTTCTTAAATCCATTTAAAAATCTGCTGTTTGCTTTATAACACAAACTATAACCATCTGACCTTCTGATCGACACCACAGAACTGATTAAGCAACAACTACCTAATATTCTGGGTTCTATTTGGCACCAAGCCACCCTCAAAGGGATGCCTTTTATGCACAGGCATGTATACCTAGGAGGAATTTAGATAGGATTATCCACTTATTAGCAGGTGAAACAAACCATGTGACTATTTCAATAAAAGTATTTCTTGATAAAATGATATTATTTTCTTTAACAGTTAGCTCTGTCCATGCCTTGTCTTATTCGGCAAGGACAAATGTTTGGTGTTTGATGTTAAAATCGCTGACCGGTAAATAACCTTTGAAAGGGTAAAGACAAATAGAAGATGAAAGCTTTGGTGGTGGTTTTATAGCTGCACGAATAGCATCAGAAGAATGAGCTGCTATGGAGACAGTAGAACAATATCCATGGTTAAACATCCAGCTCCCAGAAGTAACTACGTCACAGTACCATTACCTCATTTAAGGGACACACACACACACACACACACACACAAAGTGATTTCTAACAAATAGGACACAACAATGTGTCCTCAATGATAAAAGACAGTTCCTAATCTTTCAACTAGTCTCATTGACATCTACCTCCTCCGCACAGTTATTGTGAAAGTACAGAGGTTTAGTGGCGCAACCAGTAAAAGCCATCATAGTGGCCTTTTGTTCGGTGTTATTGTAATCAAATCCTAGGGCTCAGTAACAAAATAGAGCAACAACAAGCAATAACAGTGCTTCTCTGAGGGATAGATCAAGAGATGAAACTAAACATTTTTGCCTTTAGGGGTCTCCTGAGTTTGCTGTTTCGTACAAACACTGGTTTAGTTTACTGTAATTCTGGATCTTTTGGAGGGAACACAAAGACAGTGGATGCATGTTGCAGTCTGCAAGCAAATCTCTATTGTTTGCAAAAGAGACCGCACAACAACATCATAGCAACAGGCTTATTTGTAATAAGATTTCTTATTCTTTTACATTGCATAACCTCTTTTATCCCTAGAATGAATCTTCCTACATGACCCCGGGTCGTATCAGACCACATAAACCATATCTAAATGATAGAGAATCAGAAGATTCTCGAATTTTCGTAGCAATAGCTTTCCAACAATGGACAGTTGTGACAATACGACAGCAAAGACTTGCATCAGCAAGCATCTTTGTAGTCCACAGGCTATTTTTCTTTCCTTCCTTAAACAAATGTGGCATATATTGACTCATAAAGTGTGATGATTCAGCTTTCCTTCTTGGAAGCTGATTGGACAGTACTCTTAAAACCTGTTCCCATTACTTTTACAAGAGCATTAGGTATTTAATGAGACTAAAAACAATGATTAAAAAAAACTGGGCTTCCGGGTGTATTGCTGTAGTCACACTAATAAAGGTAAAGTCAAATCATTTATCTGTTTATCAGTGCTAATTATCAAGATGATGAGCAGTCGCTTAGTTCATTTATAATTTCGGCTGGCTTTGAATCTGTCTACTGAAAAGGAAAGGAAAGATCAGATTTTTTTTTTTTTACAGCAAGGTCAGCATCCTGAGGTAAACCCAGTTTATTCCTTGCTTCTCAACTTCTACACTACGCGCCTTCTTTTCTTGGTCAGACTTGTGGTGAATATGGAGTCTATCCTCGGATCACTGAGTGTGAGACAGAAATACATCCAGAAGCATGTGTTACCATGTTAATTAGGAGAACTAAATATTGCAATTGTGCACATTGGCTGGTCAGAAATACTACTAGTCGTTTCAAAAGCACATGAGGACATGAGCACCAGTGTGAGCCAAACTTTGCAGATCTAATCTGCCAGAGTTTGAATTCATTCATTAAATATATCCAATAGATTGATCCTGACAGCTGAATAACCGCCAAACTCTGCAGTCATGTAACAAACCAGAGCCAAATATAAAAAGTTGTAGGTTTTCAAGGATTCTTTTGTATTTTGAAACATGTAACCCTAAATATAAGGCCATCAGTCATTGTTGATGCGTATTTGTAAATTTCTACATGTGTCTTGCCTTTTGCTCTGTATATATATATAGATACGAAAATATATACATTTATGTTACACTGTACTGTTCATGTACATATATTGACAGTTCATGCTTTTATACTGAAAGATGGTTTGCTGTGTAAAAATGGGATCTAGTCTTCAGCCAAACTCTCAGAGTTTCCACTGAAGATCTTGTTTAATCCCAGAATAAACTTCATTTCTAATGGAAGAACCTGGCATGCAGTTCTATTTAAACCACTTTAATGATACAGTACAGACTGTATGGCGTTTTAGTTTATGACAGCTGATTCATGTACTGTTTTTGAGTGAGGGTCTTTCTAAGAAAAGAACTCAGTGTTTGGAAAGTTGCCTTTGGGATACAAAGCAGAGCCAGCATACTGATGACCCTACATGGAACATTTAAATAATTTTGCCTCACGTTTACATCAAGGCAAGACTGGTGTGATCTAAGGAGTCCTCACGCTTGAATATTTCCCATAAGGCATTGTATGTCCTTAGTTTAACTTGATTGGAGATGCACACAGTTCGCCATGTTTGGGAGTGTTCAGTCAGCTGGAGGATGAGGTACCAGTGCTGCCCACTGTTGCTTGCATAATTCAAATAATAGACTTAAAACTTAATTATGCATTCAATTAATTTAATTATACTGAGACAGGTGGTCTGGCTTCAGAAGCCAAGGGGTTTCTACGTCTTGCGTTGTATTTAAATACAGTGGGGGGAAATAAGTATTTGATACATTACTAATGTTTTTAAGTTAACCACTTATAAACAATGAATAACTTTTATCGTAGGTACACCTCAACTGTGAGACAACGAATGTAACAAACATTTTAAAAATCACATTGTATGATCGTAAGTAATTTGCAAATGGAATTGGTATTTGATACAATAGAAAAATGAAACTAATTTTGCACATTAATTAAATGAAAATGTTTCAGTGTTCAGAATTTTTATAGCAAGATGTGTGCAGAAGATCGCTATGGTTACATTAGGGAAATCGGCTATCTAACATGAAGTTAGAAATGCACATTTCCCTGTTAATTTCACTGCTAGTAAATCGGACCATGAGCGTGAAAGCATGATACATGAAGCAAGATGTAGTTTCAGCTCCCTGGAGACTTTCTAGGCCACTTCAGGACCTTGAAATGGTGTGTTATTAATAGTAACCATTGAGATTGTGGCACTTGTTAGGAAATTGACCAGGTACTCACGTGTAGTTCAAGGTTGATATCTCACCTCTTTCAGGATCATCAATTTTTTTTAACTATCAATCTTGCTTGGAGCCCTAGTCTTGGAGATCTTGAATTTTCTAATAAAGGTCTACAATTTTGTCCTTAGTGTCCTTAGACGGCACTTTTGTCTTGCCCATAGTAGAGAGGCTGGGGTCTGCTTGATTGAGTATGTGGACAGGTGCAATTAATGCAGGCAATGAGTAAAAGATAGGAGAGGCTTCTTAAAGACAAACTAATAGGTCTGTGATAGGTGGTAAGTGATCAAATACTTATTTCATGCAATAAAATGGAAATTTATTATGTAAAAATGATACAATGTGATTGGATTTTTTTAGCAGATCTTGCCAATCTTTATGGGAAAACTTGAAACATCTGCAGTGTATCAAATGCTTATTTGCCTCACTGTAGTTCTATATTAGTTTTTTAATGCCAATATATGCCATAGCTAAATTTAAAGTATCTGCATCTGTAAGGGTTGTTTGGGTTAATTCTAGGCACCAATGTAAAATATGTTTTTATCTATTAATCTATTCTGAACAAGTCTGAAAAATTCAAAACAAATAAAAACCATTCTCTATTCCTTAAACTCATTATTCCACTGTTTACAAACACAAAGTTGCATAGAACTATTCATGAGTATCTCTTTGACATTGTGGGTGGGGAGTGGAATTTTATTAAGTTCTGACCAGGTCAGCCAGGATGCTGCGTACTGAAACACAGAAAGTTTATTTGAAAGCAGCCAGTCGGAGGGCTAAGCACACAGTCGACCACTGTTGCCCAGAGTCGTTGATCAGAGCCAGGCAGCAGAACTTGGCCGCTTTTTGGAAAAAACACATCTTTTGCTGGTTACAACAGCAGGAGAAAGTGAAAAAAATAAGTGTGTGTAGGAGGGTAAGTTGGGCGATGTGGTGGTTAAATATCATTTCTAGGGAATACTATAGACTGTAAGTCCTAAAGCTTGCTTAAAATATGACCCCCCCCCCTATCAAAAGGGGAAAATGCTTGGAACTTACAGAACACTGAAAAACCTGAAACACACCATTAATGTGCTGTAAATAATGACAATTTATTGCTAATTGCTAAAATTTAAGAATAGAAATGAGAATAAATCTTTTTCTTCCTTTTAATAAGTCATTATTGGAAAAAGCAATTATTATCATGAGCAAAAAAAATCTCAATAATTAGTAATAATAATAATAATAAGGGTAAATTTATATAATAGACATCTATCAAATGTTGAATTTTATATATATATATATATATATATAATGTGTGTGTGTGTGTGTGTGTGTGTGTGTATGTGTGTACTACTGATTATTTTCTACTGTACAATGCTAAACTAACATGGTATGAAAGATGAGTAATGTTCTTTTAAGTGGAGCATTCAGGTATTTTTCTTTCCTTTTTTTGTCAACCATATTTCCTTGTACAATATGTTTCTCATTCAGCTGTGTTCATACGTGTGCAACAGGAGCTCTTTATCATGAAACAAAAAGTGCACTGTGCCTTTTTTCTCCCTGCTTTTGAGCTGCTTATGTGTGTGTCACTCTGTGATCTCTCCTTCCATGCGCCCACTCCCCTTGTGGTTTCCCACAAACTATTACTTGGCTACTGTTGCTGGATACCGTATCTATGGACCTCAGGGGTTGGAAAACACGTCTGAAGGAGACAGATTGGGAGATGATGATGAGAGCAGCTTGTCAGGGAGAGATTGATTTGTTTTTCCCTCCATATTTCCCCATCCATGTAGGCTTTTTTCCTCTCATCTGTGCTTTCTCCATATGCAGGCAGTTGTAAGATCACCCAAATAGAACCACCTGGTTTCCCCCCATGTCGGCCCCTGCTGCTGTACTCGGTGACCACTTCTAGCTCAACTCATGCCAAGTCTCCAAGGTAACAACACACAACGATTACAGTGAGAGCGGTCATACTTCCATTTTTGTGATCCCATTTTATTTGACACCGTACTGAGATTAAGGATGTCATAAGTCTGACCGTATAAGTCTCGAGGAGCAAAAAAGAAAGAAAACGATAAAAGCTCACGTTTCAGAACAGAAAATGCCCAGCTGTTTTTTATTACTTTCCCTCTTAGTTCATTGAGACATAATTGCATTCTGACTTCATCTGAACCCTAGCGTGACCCCTGCTCCCCTGTCAGACACACAGGCATGCATAAGCCTTTCATAGTGAGAGCAGATCACACAGTGTGAGTTTTGCCACTAAGATCAACAAACGTAAATCAGGAAACTGTGGAAAACTCTCTGGGCAAACTCACCCCCAAAACACACACACATATACACACACTTTCCCTAGTTAGGCAGCCTGTCTGGTTTTGTCTGACTCCTTTTACTGGCAACAGTTAATCAGTTGCTGTTTTTGACCTTATGTTTTTTCCTTCTCTATTTCTTCCTCCCTTTCTTTTTCTTTATGTTCTTTCTTTTGGGTATGAGGTCATTGGTTTTCCAGATAGCAAGTAAGTAAAAATATTTTTTTACTACTCACAGTTAACCAACAGGGTCATGAAATGACTGTCAACCTTCTTATATAAATGCTATGGAACAGTTATGTGTTCCATCATCCGAGCTGTGACTGCCCTACTGTTGATTCTCACCCTCTTATTTTCCCCGTCTGTTTGTTCTTATTGTGGAGGTCTGTGCAGAGTCCAGCTTATTTAACAGTGAAGAGTGTATTGACGTCAACTGCATAGCCTGATGTTTGAAATCAAAGTATTTCCCTGTGTTGTGCCTCACTGATATGTCTAAACATATAATAAATATTAGGCTTTGACTCTTGGTTGGTTATCTATGGCTAATAAAACTGTATTTCTTTTTTTCACATTTTAGACAGATCCCATCTGTAGAGGGAGGCCCGGTGTCAAGGTTTCCCTAAGCCACTTTGGTGAACATTTCTAATATATTAGAAGAATCAAGAATCAAGGTATCAATCATCCCGGTTTGAGCATATATGAAGGCAACAGTTTATATCATTGGTGATCAGAAAAGTATCTTAATAATCAACATTCATTCATTCATTCATTCATTCATTCATTCATTCATTCATTCATATTCTTACCTGCTTATTCCCTAATAGGGGTCACAGGGGTTTGCTGGAGCCTATCCCAACGCGCATAAGGCAAGAGGCAGGGGATTGCCAGTCCATCGCAGGGCCACACACAGATGATTGGTCTCGGGTTCGAATCCTGGGCCGGGATCTTTCTGTGCTGAGTTTACGTGGGTTTCCTCTGGGTACTCCGGTTTCCTCCCACAATCCAAAAACACGCAGATTAGGTGGATTGGTGATTCTCAATTGTCCATAGTAGTAAATGTGTGTGTGAATGGTTGTTTGTCTATATGTTGCCCTGAAATAGACTGGAAACACGTCCAGGGTGTACCCCCACCTCTCTTCTTATGTGTGCTGGGATAGGCGCAGCAGACCCCCGGATTCAGGAATAAGCAGGTAAGAAAATGGAAGAATGAATGAAATATTACAGTAGGTAAGCAGGCCAATAAGTGTTAGTTGTGTGTTGGGATTCCCACTGTTCAGGGCAGTTGTAAGTACTGTACCACATTCTTAGAGATTAAAGTCAGCTGGCTGTGCCTTCCTTCAAAACTACAGGGCCAAGTAAGGAGCTACACTTCAATTACAACAAATGGCTCATTATGTAAGACAAAAATTGTCTAAATGTTGATGTTGCTACACAACAATAGTGTTCCTGTCAAAACAGCAACAAATGTATAAATAAACTGTTTCTTAGAAAGCCAAGCTGTTGAAATAATCCATATAAGCAGTTTACAGTCACACCTAACAATTTAAATATGGTGCACACTGGAAAGGTTTAA
Organism: Pseudolaguvia tuberculata; assembly: GCA_026260255.1. Classification (NCBI taxonomy): domain Eukaryota; kingdom Metazoa; phylum Chordata; class Actinopteri; order Siluriformes; family Sisoridae; genus Pseudolaguvia; species Pseudolaguvia tuberculata. The sequence continues at coordinate 3,688,797 of JAOTRA010000008.1, read as the reverse complement.
CTAAATTTCAGCCAAAATCATGGTGAATTAAAGAAGAATGAGGACACTGTATGCTTTTTCTGCTCAATTTCACTAATTCATTGCATACAGAGTCTGTTTATATTTTTGGAAATGTTTATAGTGGTGTACAAGGCCAGATTTATGCATAGTCATATGCACAGGTACAATGTGACTATGCTGCTAACATCTATCTATCTATCTATCTATCTATCTATCTATCTATCTATCTATCTATCTATCTATCTATCTATCTATCT
>JAOTRA010000008.1:3656297-3667417 GCA_026260255.1 Pseudolaguvia tuberculata | reverse complement strand
TAGATAGATAGATAGATAGATAGATAGATAGATAGATAGATAGATAGATAGATAGATAGATAGATAGATAGATTTAATGCTTATTTAAAAGTGATGTAATTCTTTGCAGATGTAAGTGTCTAAAGTTTTTTACTGATTGTAGGTTTGTAATTGTATGATTGTGAAACAAGCACTGAAAAACACTCCTAAGGCAAAGGTCACAGGATGAAGTTTGGGCAAAACAAAAAAAATTAAAAAGGTTTTATTTATTTTTAGTTGAACATGAAATTGCATCCTTTGAACACACACAATTTTGTCAGAAATAACGAATATGTTTTGTATAATCCAGTAATCAAACCACAAGCCGTTGTTCTATCGATTCAAGCCAAAATATTGCTGCAACAACATGGGATGTTTTGGTTCCAAGCCCCAATGACGTTTTAGAAATGCCATAAATCCATTGTGGTGATGGTAAACTGTAATCCACAGAGTCAGGAGGAATTGCGAACTGGACCGTGTCTTCATTTTAAAAGTACAAGACAATGTCAAACATATTGCATCAAATTTCCTCACAAAGTCCAGAGTGCGTACAGATATTGAGGTCAAAACCTCTGGATCAAATTCGTGTTCACAATATTCCAACGTTTCAATTCTCTATAAGAAGCATTTTTCTGGATTGCTTCTTCCAAATGCTGACTACAGAATGCCAGTCTCAGCTATTAGTCAGAGCAAAAAGGTGGGCAACCCCATGAAAGTCCTCCCCCTGTTCCCAAGTATTATTATGGCAAGCCGCACTAAGCAGGTGTTATTATTGGTCATGGACTCACTGCTGTTATTGGTCTACCAGAATTAAGCAAAAATATTAAGCCAAAATCTTCCGGCTCAAGCTTGTTTCCAGGTTTTTCCAGGGCTTTTACCAATGTCTGTAAATCCTATCAGTACAGTATGAGGCTAACAATGTTTAACTTATTACTATTTTGTTGGATTTGATGATTATCATTAGTTTAAGAGACATTTAAAGGGTCAGATAATAGATTAAGAGTTTGTCTCTAAAGACAGTAATTTTCATTCATTCATTCATCTTCCAGCACACATTGGACGAGAGGCAAGGGTACACCTTGGACAGCTCGCCAGTCCATTGCAGGGCCACAACCATTCACACACACACACACACACACATTCACGCCGATGGGCAATATAAAATCACCAATCAACCTAATGTACATGTTTTTGAACAGTGGGAGGAAACCGGATTAACCTGAGGAAACCCACACAATCTCGGGGAGAACATGCAAACTCAGCACAGAAAGATCCCCGGTCCGGGAATTGAAGCCAGGACCTTCTTGTTGTGAGGTGACCATGCTAACCACTACGCTACCGCACCACCTTACAGTAATTTTAATATATGAAATTAGATGATTCTAGACGACCCATTCAAATCCAGCCAGAAACTTCATGTATAATTTAATGTTAATTTTAGACTATAATGTCACACCTATGGACTGCTGAACGTTTTGAGGCCATCTTTTTATCGATTGAGTCTGCGTCCTCTCATATCAAGAAGATTTGCTACTTTTTTTTTTTCAAAATGACTTGTCAAAAGCAATATACAAATAAAAAAGTGTCGACGCAGTAGCGCTCACAACAAGAAGATCCTAGGTTCGATTCCCAGTGGAAGGATCTTTCTGTGCAGAGCTTGCATGGGTTTTTTTCCGGCTACTCCTGTTTCCAACCACAGTCCAAAAACACGTACATTAGGTTGATTGGTGATTCTAAATTGCCCATAGGAGTGAGTGTATGTGATTGTTAGTCTATGTGTGTCCCTGCGATGGACTGGCGACCCTGTGACACTTAATTAGGGAATAAGCGGGATAGAAGAGGAATGAATGGAATGACTGGTTGAAGTATATGGGATTTCCGGGAGAAGAGTGGGTCTGGTTTTGTTTAGCACTCTGCCTGAATAGAACTAAGCTGTCTGTTTGCAGAAGTGTTTACATTGATGGCAATGGGCATAAATCAAGATGATGATTCTTGAAAGTCTTTGAGGTTCATTTATTGTGGGAACATTTCCATGTCCTTAAACATAATGAAGCACAAAAAGAAATGCCATTGGTTGCTTTACCTGTCAGTCACACATCCTCTTGGGTGGGCCTGAGCCGTCCCAAAGCAGCCATGGTTCCCAGACCTTTTACAATCAGCTTAAAGGTCTGGATAAACATGACTAATGTAATGTTACCAATCTTTTAAAATCTATATTTTAAATCATTTCTATAGGATAAATTCATTATATATTTGATTCATTATATCTTGTATTATTATAGCTAAGGTATAGAAACAAGCGAAACATTTTTAATGAAAAAAACCCCAAAGAACCAAACAATGTAGTCACCAAATTAAAAAATTCAATGAGACAACAAGCATGTATATAAAACGAGATGGAATCAACACTTAGTGACATTACACTTTCTCTTCACCTCCATTTGAGGACACATTCTGACATCATATAATCTGCTATCTTTAGAAGTTGACAAGAAACAAAGAGCCTTAAGGACAACAAAAGACCAGGATGAATTCTAAAGCCTTGTCTCACACTCCTCCTCCTGTCTCACCCCTACGCCTTACAGAATCATTTTCTCAGAGTAATTAATTCAAAGTTGCTATTGATGATAAAGAATGTGACACAAAAGCATCGAAGCATCTGTATAGAGAGCGGGCCCAGAGGCTCAATCAAAGCCCTACGACCAATGAGAGGATTAATTAGCCTTTCCTCATCTGCCCTTGTTCTGGTTTTTTTCTCTTTTCCTCCTTTTTACTTGATATTTCCTCCCTGTATCCCACTCTCCCTCCCCATTCATTTCCAGCTGCCTCAATTGTGTATGTCTTTGACTGAATAGAGTACAAAGGTCAAAGGTGGCTTATTTAGGAAACTCAAAACTGCAAATGTCTTCAAAGCATGCCAAAGCATTTAAAGGAAAAAAAAAACACAGGCTTTGAGGACCTACCTCAGACTCTGGCATCTGTGAAGCAGAGCCACTGATGTCACAGGTCACATTCCATGGGTGAGCTAAGCTGGCCCTCTGTACAGAAACAGGTTGCTGCATCATTTTTAAGACTGAAGTGAGAGTGAAAAACAGTTGTAAACACAGGCATAAAAAAAACCATTTAAAATCTGGAAACTGATGAGTTCCTTACTGCATCATCGGATTGACAATTACAAAATGGTATTATTTTTGGTTAAATGTTCAGAACTTGACATGCTTAATGAAAAATTTATTTAAAAATGGCTTCCTCAATAGAGTTTAAAAAATTCAATAACAAAGGGCGAAAGGTTCAAATATAACCATGAAGGTGTCAAGAACTGAAACTTCCAGGAATAACTAGATCATTCTGGAATTGCAAAGCCACTGCAAAGAGAATTTTACAGTTTCTCCTGTTAAAATTGCCACAATGCACAGCTCCCAAATGGCAATAAAAAGGCACATGATGTGTTTCTATAAAACTTTAGGGAAGTAATGAAAATGAAGTGAAAGAAACAGACAAGCTGGAGAAAGGTCAGCCAGCACATCTCAAATGCCAAACACAGTCAGAAAACATCTAAAGCAGAACTTTAAAAATCAATGTGGAAAAAACCCAATAAATTAAATTAATAGGTTTCTGATCATGTTAACATGAAAATTAGAGGTAAATTAATTAATAGGATATGTATATGTAGAAGGTAGCGCGGTGGCGTAGTGGTTAGCACGGTCAACTCACAACAAGACGGTCCCAGGGATCATACTGTGCCGAGTTTGCATGTTCTCCCCGTGCTTGCGTGGGTTACCTCCGGGTACTCTGGTTTCCTCCTACAGTCTAAAAACATGCAGATTAGGTTGATTGTTGATTTTAAATTGTGTGTGTGTGTGTGTGTGTGTGTGTGTGTGTGTGTGTGTGTGTGTGTGTGTGTGCCTGTGTTCGTGTGTGCATGCGTGCGTGCGTTCGTGCGTGCGTGCGTGCGTGCGTGCGTGTGTGTGTGTGTGTGTGTGTGTGTGTGTGTGTATATTTGTCTATGTGTTACCCTGCGATGAACTGGCGAGCCATACAGGGTGTACCCCTGCCTATGTGAGCTGGAATAGGCACCAGCATAACCCCGTGACCCCGAATTAAGAAATAAGCAGGTAAGAAAATGAATGAATGAATGAATGAATGAATGAATGAATGAATGAATGAATGATGTATATGTAATGTATATAGATGAAGATGGTGGAAGTTAAGGTAAGCCTGAAGATTGTGGGTTTAATTCCTAGAACCATTAAGTTACCACATGCTGGTCTCCTGATCAAGGCCCTTAACCCCCATTTTCTTGGTTGTATAAATAAGGTTACTGTGAGTCTCTCAGGATGAGGATGTCTGCTGAATATTCCAAATGTGACTGTCATTATAAGCAGATTGTAGTGTCATTTCTTGAAGTCTACATCGTTTACAAGGCATCCATGACCTGGACTTTATCCAACACAATGAAAGCTTGAATAGCTTAATGAAACCTCACCATAAGAAAATATGCATGTGTGTATTTGTATTTGTGGTGGTGTGTGATTTACAGCAGCAGGAGATACATATTCCTCCAGACCACAATCTTCCTTATGTTTTGGTTGGCACCTTTCAACTTTAGTACTCATGCAATTTGCACACAACACATTATTAATAAAACAAGGATTTCACATTCCTTTTGTGTTTTCTCTGATCCTCTCAGTTACTCTAAAAACATATTTTTCAATTGTCATGAACTGTGAGGAGGGATGGATGATGGTCTAAATTCCAGATTTTGAAATGGTGCCTATAATAAGCATTACTGGAATTTTAGAATGGTAAGGAATGCAGTGCAGAACGGTTTTAAGTAAGTGAAAAACAAAAACACACACTTGCACTTATCTGTGATGGGGGGGGAGAGAAAACAAGCAAATAGGAGGAAGGGGTTAGGAATCAGAGGATTTAACGTGACTAATGTTTTTCTTCCTGACTTCAGTGGATTGTTCTAAGAAATTACTGCATTTATAAAAGATGTGATTCATTTGTTTTCTTTGCAGTTGTTGGGAATGTTATGTGAAATAAGAGTTCAAATGTTAATTGAGGTTTCAGGATTTAAAACCTTCATCTAAAAGTATAAAATATATTTTTAAAAATATTTAATATATTTATATATAGTTCTTATACTTAAATTGCTTGCCAGGGCTGTTGAATTTTCATAGCTCAGTCCTCAACCAGAATCATTTCAAAAGAAGCAGACATATTTCATAAATCAAAGACATATACAGAGTATTTACACAGATTTAAATACATTTTAACCATTTATGCAGAGGTGGTTCTATTCGCAGAAACACACTTGCATATTTCCTTATGGTGAGGTTTCATTCAGCTATTAAGCATTCATTGTACTGGATAAGCTCCAGGTCAATAATGTAGACAATTTGAAATATTAGAATGCAATTAAACACATTTTACATATTTATAGCATTTAACTTACATTTATACAAGCAAATAATATGGAGTTAATGTCTTTGCTAAAAGGTCTAGCTGTGGTAAATCATTGGTAACTGCAGTGGTTCGTTTTGATTCCTGGCCACCAAGTTGCCACCTCTGGGCTTCTGAGCACGGCTTTTAACCCCCAATTGCTCAACTGCATACAATATACGTCACTCTGAGTAAAGGCATCTGCAAAAAGCCATAAACGTAATATGGTGGTGCTAGGAATCGAACCCACAATCCTCAAGTTAGTGGTCCAACACATTTAACCACAGGACTAATACTCCCTTATTAAACTTTGTCTGCATTAAGAACTCAAGCTCAAGTGTATTTTATAAAGCATTTTTAATACAGAGTAATAAATATGAGTTAAAATGCAATATATTCAAAGTTCTCCTACGCAACATAGTATTTCTATACAATTCGATGAAATGTTAATTCATTGGTTATGGTGTTTGGCTATACTAATTAAAAGATCACAGTTAGATTCCCGGCACCACAAAGTTGCCACTGTTGGGCTCCTGATTAATGCTTTTAACCCCTAATTTCTCAGTTGTATAAGAGTTCAATTTAAGTCGCTGTGGATAAGGGTGCTGAAAATATAAAACCTGTCTTGTCATTTTCTTGTCAGCTAGTATTTATTCTTTAGTTGTTCTCTTAATTGTTTCTTTCGTCTCCAGGACTAAAAACATGTCATGTAGCAAAAACAAAAAGTCTGGAAATAACTGGTGTGATTGTGCCTGGACTCATCTACAGAATGTTCTGTGATACATAATGACTATATTATACTAAGATCTTACTTACTGTATAGAGGTGAACAACTTTAAGCTGTCTGGGTTTCTTTGCATCAAGTGTTATCTAGGAAAGTGTTGGCCAACTTATACCAACACAAATAACATGGCTTGTGTTATGCACAGACGAGTAAACGTTCACTTAAGACCTTAAAATTACACACCATACTCGTGGCGCACACGCACAGTCTGTCTGGTGCGTAGGACATAATGCATGTTTACCTGCACAGAAAAGCCAGGCACATCTAAGAGTGATTGAATTACTAACATAATGACTGCCTTCAGGTACAGAAAGCTCTCTGATCCCCCAGAGGAGCTTTTTAAAAAAGCTAATATCAGGGGAAAATCTGTGTTTTATACCATGCCATAAAAACGCATTATTAGCTTGCTTGTCGTTCAAATTTGAGCATCTTTCATCCCTTTCCATAACTAAATAACTCTATTAAGAATGAGTTGGTTCCTTTATGGTTAACCACATCTGACCGCAGATGACACCTCATCCCTACAAGTGAAATCATTGACCATCAATTTAACTTAAAACGTCACAACTGCTCTCCGTATGCCTCATTTTAAGCTGAAGGTTATGTAAAAAATGATTTTTTCTATCATTCACAGCATACAGCTATAAATACAGCTTTTATATTCTCCCAGCTTTATATATGACATAGAACATTTTGAACATTTTAATGCTTTAAATTTTGAACATTGTTTGTGATGTTAAAAAAAAGGTCAAATTTGCTGTTTTACACCAGCGTCATTTAAGTACAATTTAGGAAACAATTTTAGCCCTACGTTATGTATAAATTATGTACCATCAAAAGATTTATAGTTAATGCCCCTAATGATAATGCATGGATTTGTCTATCTTTCTAGATTACGCACACACTCACAAAGTTACACACATGCTTGGTTAGCTGTCCTGGTTGGGACTCCCCATAGATGTAATTTTTTTTTATTCTGCACTATTTGTATTTTTTATCCTTTATTCCTATTCCTATCCCTAACCTTAACCTTTCTGCAGCATTTTGGCTTTTTCCAAAAAAAGTCAATTTTGAGTCCCCATGCGCCTGTGTGTATATAAGATTAGGTCCTTGCTAGGCTGTATAAACCTGTTCACACACATACACACACACAGACCACACTGCCACCCATCATTAACCACAAAACCTTGTGTGTGGCTGACAAACAGAAAAGACATTGTCATTAATAATCTGCAATTGCACTGTGTAGCGCTGTTGAGAAGCATTTCTGGACACTGTCCCTCCTGCATAAGTGAAGCATTAAAATGAAACTGACAGACTTTTTAGCTGCAAAAGCATGACAAAAACAACTTAAGGGACACTGTTATTCTGTCACCAACAACACAAGCAATTAATTTGGGGCAGCTATTTCGTACCAACGCAACATTCCTTTTATGTCATTTTGTCCCAGATATCAGTAGTGATGTCTTTGTGCTTGTAATTTTTTTTTTTGCCTTTGTGGTTGTAGAGTTTGACCTGGTGCTTGGGTTTGTTTTTTTAATTTTGATAATTGTTGTTTTGTCTCTATGTGGGAAAAGCAGCCACATAAATATCTGGCCCTTTAAAACAAACCCCTCAATGACACACTAGTATAAAAGCTGTTAACCCCATTTTTATAGCCCATGCTTTGTACATTATAGTGAGAATTTAATACTGAGAATACAATAGTTTGGATGCTAAGGAAGATAATGAGGAAATGAAAAGACATATATAGCAGTTTAAATGGTGATGCGTATGCAACCTTGCGTAAGAACTTTTCCGCAAAAGGCCAAAGATTGAATCAGCAGATTATTTAGGGAACACAAAGAGTTCTTACTATTTCATTCGAAAAAGGTTTACATTTTTCCTATTTAACAAACCGGATGAAAGCTATAACAGGAGATTGCTTTCAGAAACATATTTTTTCTGAACAGAGGATGGAATATGCCCTTTCATTGCTAGCAAGCTACAGTTAGCATTTTACGAGATAAAGTACTCTTAATTCTATAGTATTAAAAGAATAACAAGACAACTTGGAGGTTATTTTGAGCTGTTTATTTTTGTGGTTTATTTTAGTATTAAGGTGGTTTGGACATGTGCAGAAGAGGGACATGCAGTATATTGGGTAGAAGAATGCTGAGGATTGAGGTAGCGGGCAGGAGAAAAAGAGGAAGACCAAAGTGGAGGTTTATGTATGTGGTGAAGGAAGATATGCAGGTAGTTGGGCTGAAAGAGGAAGATGTAGCGGACAGGGTAGTGTGGAAAAGAGCGATCCGCTGTGGCGACCCCTAACGGAAGCAGCCGAAAGGAGAAGAAGAAGAAGAAGAAGAAGAAGAAGAAGAAGAAGAAGAAGAAGAAGAAGAAGAAAAAGAAGAAAAAAAAAAAGACGTCATGTTAAAAAAAATGTGATCAATGTTTTGACTGAATGCTAATTAGAAAATTGGTGTTAAACTATTTATTGATTATAGTCTATTTATTTATTTATTTATTTATCTATTTATTTATATATCCTTTGAACATTTAACATCATTCTGCAACATCAGCGATATCAGTGATCTAGCAACAGGGGCCATGGTCCAGTAACTTCTGTACCAGTCCCAAGCCCAGTAAAATAGAAAGGGTATCATTGCTAAATTTAATCATGCAAATTGTTATTTCTAGGATTTCTATACTGGATTGGTAAACGTCTGGGGCAACAGCAACAATGACCACTGACCAGAGCTATTGACCTCCAGATTGCTGATTTGGCAAAAGACAAGAGGAAGATGTGTTTGTAGGCAGAAAAAGGAGAGCATGAATGCATGAGTGTATGACTGAAAATATATAACTAAAATAACTAAAAGTACAATGAGAAGAAAAAGTAGAGAGCAGACTGGTTATAATGGCGGGAAATAAGGTAGATATTGAGTGTACAGGAGATCAGATGGAAGGCTCTGAATATTGAAGCAGATTCTAGCTGTTTTATCCTGGTGGAAATAAAAACAGGTCAGGAGGGATCCTAAATACATGAGTTCGTTAGGATTGTTCTAGAGGTGAAAAGGTTGTTATACAGGTTGATGAGTTTGAAGTTAGAAATTAGGTTCAATTATTTTAGAGGTTTAGTTAAAGGGATAATGCTGTTATTGGTCCCCACAAGTAGGTTGTGAGTTGAAAAAGAGAGATTCAGATTGAGTGAGAAACAGTGAAATAGTTCAGATACAGGATATCACAATATTGCTGTATTTTCTAACAAAATGAATGCATTGATCATTGACGGACATAAGCTCAACCCACAGATGCCAGGTGTAGTAACTGAGAGGCTACACTACATCACCCTGATAGGCTTGACTATCACCCTGATGCTCTTCATTAAAAAGAGGAATGTGTTACTCAATCCTGTTTATCAGGTCTCACAGAATAGCACACACTCATACACGATATGTAGCTAAATGCCTCCCAATCAGGAAGTCAGAATGAATATAGACTCAAATTGCAGAAAACACAATATTGAGTGGATAAATCAAACCTCCTTTGTGACAGTAAAACTCCTGTTTAAAGGGCGTTCGTCATTGTGTTTTTGCAGACAGGCTTGATATTTTATTAGGGAAAGTTCTAGAATTTCATCCATAGAGATGCTTAGCCATTACTACTGTTTCATAGTACTGTCTCATCTCATTATTATCTTCAATCAATAATCCCGCTTGTCAGCTAAATGCAAATAACCTTTATTTCAAATGGATCAATTTATGAGAGTCAACAGAAAAAATGTATTGCCTCAGTTTGAAACGGGTGATTATGATTATAAACTGCAGTATGGAGAAATCTTTCTTCTTTCAATTTATTACATCATCATTATGTGCTGGCCTTCATATATAAATAACTACTGTAATTTGATATGGCAAATTTCTGTTTCAAATATAAATAAAAAACGTTCAATAATCATTTCATGTAATACTTGTTTTTTATTGTTCATTCATTCATTTTCTAACCCAATTATTCCCTAATTCGTTGTAACGGGGGTCTGCTGGAGCCTTTCCCAGTACAAATAGGGTGAAAGGCAGGGGTACACCCTGGATAGGTTGCAAGTACATCACAGGGCCACATATAGACTAATAATCACACACACACACACACACACACACACACACACACACACACACACACACAAGCATGCACACAGGCGCGCACACACACACACACACACACAAACAACCTATCTACATGTTTTTGGACTATGGGAGGAAACCGGCATTTCCAGAGAAAACCCACACAACATGGGGAGAACATGTAAACTGAACTTGAGACCTTCTTGCTGTGAGGAAACCATACTAACCACTATGCCACCGCACCACCTATTTTTGGAGTTTATGATATATGAAAGCAGGATGCAATTTGTGGAAAAAACGGGGAAGGGGGGGGGGCTTGTTTTGAAACGTTTTTGAAAATCGGGCGTGATGATCAATTATGTCCTCATGACCAAATATATGTGTTTTATAAGGTTCTATTTTAGTACTCTGTTAATAACCTTTACACTTTTGGAAAGGCTTTTCATTTGATTGTGAAATGTGACTGTAGGGATTTGTTCCTTCAGACACAAAAATGTTAAGTTAGTTCCACCACAAATGTTGGGTAAGACGATCTGTAGTTCAGTCTGCATTTCCAGTTCATCCCAAAGGTGTTCGGTGGTGTTGAGGTCAATACTCTGTGCACAAAACAAGTTCTTCCAGAACAACCAAAACATTGTGTCTTTATACTACAGAGCTTAACCACAGACACCGTAAATAATATGACTGCTCTGTCCCACACACACACACACACACACACACACACACACACACACACACACACACACACACACACACACACACACACA
>JAOTRA010000008.1:3625971-3636236 GCA_026260255.1 Pseudolaguvia tuberculata | reverse complement strand
TGATTGTAAATTGTCCATAGGAGTGAATGTGTGTGTGAATGGTTGTTTGTCTGTGTTGCCCTGAGATGGACTGGCGGACCCGTCCAGGGTGTACCCCCGCCTCTCGCACTATGTGTGCTGGGATAGACGCAGCAAACCCCCGTGACCCCTGATTCGGGAATAAGCGGGTAAGAAGATGAATGAATGAATGAATGATTTGGGGTACAAAGGTAAACCATCTTCATCTTTAAAACTGTTTAAAACCCTCATAACATGAGCATAATTTTAGCACTTTCATCTGTTCAGATTTTTTTTTTTTTTACCTTAAGCTGAAATATAAGCAAATAATTAGCTTGTTTTGCTTTATTTCTTGCAGAAAATGAAAGAACAAGCCAGGAACTTCTCAACAGAAATTAAACAGATCGACTTGGATGTCAACAGAACGTTTAGGAATCATGTCATGTTCATGGAGAGATTTGGAGTCAAGTATGTCTCATTCTAAACTTTCACATATCTAAACACAAAAGCTTACTGCCAGTTTAAACACGCACATTAATACATATCTGGTTAAAGATACTTCCGTTTCTCTCAGCCTGTTTCAGCTGCCCATTAAAGTAACACTAAATGCTCTTCGTTGTCTTCCTGTCATAGCAAAAACCACACATGCCCAGTACTTTCTATGGTTTTCAACAGATATGCTTGTATTTTTCAAAATATCCTGCCGTATATGTTTTCCTTGATTTTGTCTTTATTAGAGTCTAAAGAGTTTATCAGCTGTTGTGACTTAAATCCACAACTTCTCGTGTTCCTTTCTCACTTGAATTTTTCAAAGAGTTCCTTACATCCTGTAAGTGAGCGAGGCATTTGCAGGAAGTAACAACCCACCACTCGGTGCCCAGAATAAATGTGACGTCTTCATTCTAAACAATATGAGCGGTAAAGCTATGTCCTGTGGTTTCCCTTGGTTCAAGTGACTCACAGACTCGTTGTGGTTGGAACTTCCGGTTTAAATCGAGATATCAATGTATCATGCATCAGGAAAGTGGATTTAGTTAACATAAAGGACATGAACATGGTATGGTGGACATAAAACCCTGGTATTTGATTATGATATGAAATAATGAATAGTCATGTGCTCACAAAGGCAGCAGGACTACGTACTTCTGTGGGACCGCACATAAAAGAGGAAGTACAATAAAAGCGCCTCAGTGCTACATCACAGAAAGAGAAAACACATTTACCTGCTTCTCCACCCTAATAATACCTTTGTGCATACAGAAGCGACACTTCTCTACATCTGTTTCCTGTGTTTCCTGACAGCTATTGTGTAGTTTTCATCACTTGTGTTTTTATCCATAATTTGCTTCTTTTTTTTTTTTTTTTTTTTTTTTTTTTAAGTTAAAGCATAGTTTTCTATCAGTCTGTACCTAGATAAGATTAAATCACCAGCATTTTCTCCCCTCAGACAACAAGCTCTTTTCCATGTGTTGGCAGCATATTCAGTGTACAATACGGTAAGTGTATTATTCTAAGCAGCATGCACTTAACTAAGCAGGTAAGAGCGAAAGTGACTCTGTATGATAATGGAGATCAGAGGCTTTGTGCTCAGGGTCATTGTTATGCTGGACCAGTGTTGGAGTCTCTTAGTTCCACCGAAGGAAGGTTGGCTTAGTGGATAAGGTGTTGGACTGATACCAGAAAGACCGGGGTTCAATTCCCAACGCCACCAAGCAAGCACTGTGGGCCCTTGAGCTAGGCCCTTAATCCATAATTGCTCAGTTGTACAAAAGACATCAAATGTAAGTCGCCTTGGATAAGAGCGTCTGCCAAATGCTGTAAATGTAATGTAATGTACAACAAATGGCCAAACAATTCCCTTATTGTAATTCAAGAGGCATCACAGTCAGATTTATTTATATATATATATATAATATTTATACAGTCAAATATATGAACCCTGCAGTATTCAATGTATTCATAAAATGTATTAAACATTTGATTGGCATCATTTAAGGTGTTTTGTTTAAAATGTCATATCAACATTCTTTACATATACAAACTGTAGCATAGAAATGAAGATTGATTTAAAAAAATAATTATCGTCTTAACTTTAGTTAAAAATAAAGTCCATGCATTGCTCCTTTTGAATAAAAGTATCGATAACTTGTTTGTAAAAGTCCTTCTTATCTTCCTTCAGTTTTAAAAGTCCCTCTGTGAAGCCCTGAGATCACTATCGCCCCCTGCCTTGAGGCAGGAGAACTGCGTGGTTCACTTTGCAGCTTTAAAAAAAAAAAAATTTATGACCGCTCAGCAAAAGAATACGTTACACACATACAATTGTTGATAATGAAAAAGAAAAACACTGTGCATTATATACATCAGCTGAACTAATTAAATTTAATTCATATGATAAAAGAACATTTTATTAGCGACATGCAGAGGGACAGCAAAATGGTCTCACTGCATAGCCCCAGCACAGCAGAGTCATTGCGAAATCCACGGTGAGGCTCAGCGCTGAGCGCTCGTCTCTTGTTAGTAAATGTGGAAATTAAGCAATTTTGAAAAACAATTCCAAAAATTGTGAAGTTGAATGAAAAAGAACAATGAATAAATATAATCATTTCACTGACTGCACGTCACTGGTGTAAATGCATCTACAATAACTGACTGGTTGGGTTTTCTTTAGGAGGTGAGCTACTGCCAAGGCATGAGTCAGATCGCAGCCATTTTGTTGATGTACCTGAACGAGGAGGATGCATTCTGGGCTCTGTCTCAGCTTCTCACCAACCAGAAACATGCTATGCATGGTGAGACCATCAACTCCACTGTGTATCCGTGTTGAATAAATTGTATGTGTGTAGTGCTGTCAATATCATCTGTCTAATTTATCTCAGGATTCTTCATCCCTGGCTTTCCCAAACTGCAACGATTTCAGTCTCATCATGACCAGATTCTGGAGAAACTCCTTCCAAAGTTAAAGAAGCATTTGGTATGGTTTTCTTTTCTACCAGAGAGAACTGAGAATTCTGTGTTATTTTACATAATGATTTTTCTGACTCTTCTATGTTTAGGATAAGGAACAGATGACAACTGGTATATACACAACCAAATGGTTCCTGCAGTGTTTTATCGACAGGGTGCGAAGATCTATTTAAATAAATTTTTAATTATTATAATTATTGTTAGTTATTATATGTATTAATAAAGAACAGTGTTGCAAGAACGTTTTATTAAAATGCATATGGTGTGACCAATTTGAAACTCTTGCTCTTCATATATATGTGTGTCTATAGAGGGGTTTGTTGACTGACTTTGTTGACTGTTTAATTTGTTCCATGGCGTAGCTCGTAATTAAAACTATTTGCATGTCATTTAGATTTACCTCTTTGAAAATCATTTGAAATGCCATTAGTTTGTTCCGGGCCCCAATATTGTTTTTGTTGCGTGTTTTTAAATAAATTTATTTTTAAACAACAAATATTAACTTATCTGACTTACTATCAATATATAGTGAACCAGACTAATAATTTACGCTAAATATAATTTTTATGTGAGTCTTTTGTTTTTAAGTGGTGAATGATACTATCTATAATGTTTATAAACCCAAATGTCTTTAATCACATAGACACCCTTTACATTGACGCTGCGCCTATGGGACATTTACATACTTGAAGGAGAGAAGATTTTGCCTGCCATGGCCTACACAACTCTTAGAATCCACAAAAGTAAGAATCCACTGTGTCACTTTAAGGACCAGTCCATTTATTTATTAATGTAACTAGTGCAAAAGTAGAGAAATGTTTTTTATTTGCACTTTCTCAGAGTGTCTGTTAAAGATGCCTTTAGAGGAACTGCGGGAGTTTCTGCAAGAAAGCATCTCGTCCTCCTTCCAGCTGAACGATGATGCTGTTATTGAGCAGCTTCTGGTGGCCATGTCCGACCTCCGGAAAATGAAGCTGGATCATCCTCCTGCTCGTAGGCAACATTTTTTCTTTTTTCACATATTAAAAAAAAAAAAGATATTGTGCTTCATAACGTTTCTACTGATAAACCTGTCAAAAAAAAAAAGGCAACAAGTATCAAATTACTTTATCACCATGTTTAGGATGGATTAAAGGCCTGATACCAAACTTGTATATTTTGGTACTCGTTCGTTCATCTATTCCCTAATTCAGGGTCACGAGAGTCTGCTGGTGCCTATCCCAGCGCACATAGGGCGAGAGGCGGGTCGCCAGTCCATCTCAAGGCAACACATAGACAAACAACCAATCACACACACATTCACTCATATGGACAATTTGCAATCCACCTAATCTGCATTTATTTTGGACTGTGGGAGATAACCGGAGCACCTGGAGGAAACCCACGCAAGCGCAGGGAGAACATGCAAACTCTACACACAAAGGTCCCCGACCTGGGATTTGAAACCGGGACCTTCTTGTTGTGAGGCGACCATGCTAACCACTAGGCCACCACACCGCCATATTTTTGGTACTCAGGCATTCATACTACAAAGACTTTAGTACACAAAGACTCTGGGAACAGCAACAGCTTGTCAGGTTCACTTATTGCTAAGTGGGAAATGCGAAATAACATTTATTTAACATTTATTAAAGTTATTCATTTATTTTAGTTTTAGTTAAACCCATATGTGCCATATGGTTTTCTTGTATTAAATGATATATTTCATAAAGTTTGAATTCATATGATGGGAGACAATGGCAGAACTTCCAATAAGTGTAAAGAAAGTAAAGTGCACACTATCCATGAAAAACAGCAAAGACCTTGTGCCCACCTTCTCTTGTATGAATGGCCGGCGCCAGGGTGTAGTGGGTTAGGGCACTGGCACCCACATGCCAGTTTGTGTTTTAGCCCGAATATCGGTTCGATTCTGGCTTGCATAGCCTTCCCCACTTTCTTTGTTTTTTTTTTTTTTGTTTTTTTTTAGGTGCAATTCTACTGATTTTTATTGAGTGGACGGCTGCACAGAACAAAAATAATCATTATTCATGCGAAAACCAGTCGTAGTAACAACTTGTATAAAACAACAGCTGGAAATAGTCTAGTGATGAAATGACTGTTTATATAAATAAACCGAGAAGAAAGAAAACCAATGACACCTTAAAGTCTTCTCAGAAGCTGTGTGTCATATGTGATTTATTTATCAGAAAGGGAACGTCTAGTCTATTCCTTTTTGTTCAAGTGTTTTTTTTGTAGTTTTTATTTCACAATGAATGTTAAAGAAAATATCTTTATTTGATTGAAATTGCACCTATGGAGTAAAATAAGCATCAATTAAAGTTTACAGTAAGCACAAAGTTAAAGTCGGTTTGTTTTTGTGTTTCTACAGCTAAAGATGATGAGTTCCCGAAGGAACCTCTGGGTGTAGAACGTCCCATTGTCCTAACCCCTATAACCTCAGTTGAGCCAACCAAATCTGCTAATCAACCTCATCCTCAAACAAATAACCCCATTCCAAAGAATCAGACCCCACCTCTTCCTCCACCCAAACCATCCCTATGCCCCCAGACACCATATTCACAAGCCCAAAACAAATATCCACAGCCTGAGACTTCTCTTTGTGACAGTGGTGCTGAAGACGAGAGATTTATCTCCCTGGCGAATGGAGAAACTCTATCCAAGACCGACTCAGCTGAATGGCCTCCACCCTACATGCCCTCCGAGACTGATTCATATAGCGTAGACTCTTTGAATCTTCCTGAATTGCCTCCACCTCCACTACCTTGCCTCCATCCAGAATCTGGAGTTTACCTTTCACCCTTGGGTAATTCGCTTTCATCATCGCCAGTCCAGGAGGAACTGTCCACTTCACCGTCCTCCTACAGAGCACAGCGGCAGGCTGGCAAGTTTCCGGTCAATTTTTACATCCCAGGATCACCGGGTGCTCGAAGGCCCTCGGAACAATCTCACTATGACAATCTGTCTGAAGAAGAAGAGCAGCCGGAAATCCGGGGAAACTCTGGACTCTGTTCCTCTCAGCCCTGGCCTTCTCCACCAAGCTTCTTTTACATTCCTGAATCGTCTCCTGCTCCACCTCTAATGCCCACTACAGAGCGCACAGACATAGTGTCAAACTCTATCTTTATTCAACACCCGCCTGAGTTTGACGAACTGCAGTCCCTTGTTTCCTCTCCTTTGCTCTATAACGTAACCAACCCGAACAAAGACTACAGGAATCAACTGCAGCGTCCCAGGCTGCCAGTAAAACCTGCAGCACTGTCCTCCGGACACTCCGCTGCTTGTGCTGACTTTAACCGGATGCATGTCCCAAATCGCCAACCGCCAAAGCCAGTGACCTTCTAGCACAGGAAACTGCTTTCTCCTTTTGTGTCATTGCAATTGGGAAAAAAAAAAAACCCAAAGTGGCCATGTTGTGTGTTTGTCATGGTTGTTGTGCTTGTTTTATAAATACTTTAATCTCCCCTTTTGGCGCAGACTCCTTTTGTGTTTAGTGACAATGTGGCATTATGGATGCTTTAGGGAAGCTAATTGTTTGTGTGTTTGTAAACAGGGACTTTTGTATGTGGATTTGTTGCCTGTGTTTATTTGAATGGTTTTTTTTTTTCCTTTTCCAAATGATAAGTATTAAAACTCTGGCTTGTTCGGGCTGCTAAACATACATGTTTAATTGTATCTTTCTGTGCGGAGTTTGCATGTCCTACCTGCACTTGTGTGAGTTTCCTCCAGGTACTCTGGTTTCCTCCTACAGTCCAAAAACAGTGGATTGGTGATTTTTAAATTGTCCATATGAGTGAAATGTGTGAGTGAATGGTTGTTTGTTTGTGTTTCCTTGCGATGGACTGGCAACCCGTCCAGGGTGTAACCCCTGTCTCTCGCCCTATGTGTGCTGGAATAGATGCCAGCAGACCCCTCGTGACCCCGAAGGGAATAAGAGGGCAAAAAGTTGAATGAATGAATGAATGAATGAATGAATGCACTCTGTAAAATATCTCCAAAAATCTACAGCACATGCACATACTCTCTACTTATTTTCAAATGTTTGTGCTCTTCTGGATTATTTTTTTTTTATTGGTAAAATGTCATGTGCAGTGTAACATACATACATACTTTAATAACAAAGCCATAAGAAGAATTGTATATGAAAAAGGGTTTACGGTTAATCCCACTAGGTAAAGACGACTGTTGCCTCTGGATAAACTTGAAAAGAACCTTTTCGTGGTCCGCATTGAAATTGGTGATGATTTTTTTCTCTCTAAAGGTTTTGCACGGCTCAGTGGCGCCATCTTGTGGAAAACTATTCTGGAAGGATTATCTTTCTATGAGAGATTCTCTTGAACATTCGAGTATCATTATAAGTAGTTCATATTTGGGGCAAGAATTATTCCCTAATTCGCGATCACGAGGGTCTGCTGGAGCCTTTCCTAGCGCCCATAGGACGAGAGGCAGGTTACATCCTGAACAGGTCGCCAGTCCATCTCAGGGCCAAACATTGACGAACAAGCACATTTACTCCTATGGGCAATTTACAATCATCAATCAACTTAATGTACCTGTTTTGGACTATTGGAGGAAACCGGAGGAAACGGAGAACATGCAAACTCCGCACAGAAACACTCCTTGCCCGGGAATCGAACACATGGCCTTCTTGTTGTGAGGCCACCGGGTTATAACATGCGGGGTTTTTTTTTAGATATTACTACAGTAATATTATTATAACGTAGCGATTTAGCACGGGCGCCTCACATTAAGTGTGTCTGCATGTTTTCCCGCGCTTGCGTGGGTTCACTCTGGGTACTCCGGTTTCCTCCCACAATCCTAAAACATGTACATTAGATTGATTGGTGATTCAGGATTGTCTAGGTGCGTGTGTGTGGCCCTGCGATGGACTGGGTACCAGTCCAGGGTGTATCCCTGCCTTTCGTGCCCTTGTGCGCGGGATATAAGCACCAGTGAATCCCAGTGACCGCGAATTAGGGAATAAGCTGGTAGGAAGATGAATGAATGTTATATATGGATGTTTGTGACACTTTATATTTATTTATTCACATCACAAGTCCAACTCAAGTCACGTCTATGACGCAGAAAGAATTGCCTCCACAGGGTAATAGATCAGTGAAAGTGTAGGTGACCTCGAAAGCGTAAAATAAATTCACATGCGCACATCCGGTTTCCGTAAAAGTATGTAAATAAA
This sequence comes from Pseudolaguvia tuberculata, assembly GCA_026260255.1. NCBI lineage: Eukaryota > Metazoa > Chordata > Actinopteri > Siluriformes > Sisoridae > Pseudolaguvia > Pseudolaguvia tuberculata. Next base: position 3,628,084 of record JAOTRA010000008.1, on the reverse strand, counting down.
GTTACGTGTTCCTCAGAGAGAATGTTTTGTAATTTATTTTATCGCAAAAAAATGTGAGAATTTTAGCGAGGAAAAAAACATCGATCAAACAGATCATATTTATTTCAAATTATTATAAAATTCCAAGTTATAAAACGTGTTTCACTTTATTTACAACTTCACTAAATATATGTTGCGATTGCGGATTTATTTTACGCCAGTCGCGTACACTTTGCGTTATTTTACCTTTATATAGGTCATTTAAAGAGAATCGCTGGTCTCACCCTTAGAATCATCGTCATCATAATCTAACTCTGGTTCGGGGTCACAGGGGTCAATCTATGAGCAATTTAGAATCTCTAATCTAATTTACGTGTTTTTGGACTATAGGAGGAAACCGGAGTACTCATAAAAAAAATTTCCTTACCGGGAAGCAAACCCGGGATCTTCCATCTCGAATCCTGTTTGTTGTTTAAAAAAAAATTTGCATAGGTTTATTTTTATTTGCGTCAAATCACAGCATAAAGGTTTTATTTGGAATTCTGCAACAATATTTCCCTCTTAAATTCCAAGAAGGAGCGATTTGTCCTTTCAGTCGATCTGATTGTTGATGACACAATTATCCATTTTGTTCATGGTTTATATTTTATTTGAAGAATTATTGAATGATGTTTAGTTTGTTTGTTTAGGATAAATGTTAAGGCCTGCAGTATATCATTAAAAAAAAAGCTCTAAAAAATGTATAAAAGCAAATCAACAGACATTTAACACAGAAGATATTTTATATATTATTCCTGTATTACAGATCTTTCTTTATCGTATGAGAACCGCAGAACGACACAACACTCTGCACATCAACATACTATAAAGAAACACTGTTAGAAAAGTGCAACCCGTGCTGTCTTAATCTCAATGTTCCAAACACTTACTCCAGCTCCACTCTTTTTAAATAGACATACAATAGACTACTACAGGGGTGGGGAACCTATGGCTGGCGAACCAAGTGTGGCTCTTTTGATGACTGCATCTGGCTGGCAGATTTCGGCTTTTCTGATAAAACAAAATATTATTTGTTTTAATCCATCCATCGATTTTCCACTGCTCATGTCCTGTTCAGGGCTGCAGTTGGCTGATGGAGCAATTGTCCATTATTTTAATTGGATGATAATAGCCTACGTTGGCCGTTGCTGGGTAAACAGGGAAATGCCCTCTTTTGAATCAGTCTAAAAATATATTATATAGCTCTCACTGATACATTTCCAAATAATTTGCTTTCATGGCTCTCAGAGTCAAAAAGGTTCCCGACCCCTGGACTACAGTAATGTGCGGTGTGGTGGGCTGGTGGTTAGCATGGTCGCCTCACAACAAGAAAGTCCTGGGTAACATTCCCAGGCCAGGGAACTTTCTGTGCAAAAAAATGCAGATTAGGAGGATTGGTGATTCTAAATTGTCCATAGGAGTGAATGTGTGTGTGAATGGTTGTTTGTTTATGTGTGGTCCTGTGATGGACTGGCGGCCCGTCAAGAATGTACCCGAATGTGATCTGGGATAGGTGCCAGCAGACCCGTGACCCTGAATTAAGGAATAAGCAGGTAAGAAAATGAATGACACGCTTTTCCTTCAATAAAGTAAATTATATTATTCGGATACATTAGAAATAGTAAAGGAGTTTTATTGTTTTTAAGAGATCCATCAGTAATATGGATCAGAATAGAGGCCATTGAATGTAACTACACCTTATCGGTTCCTTAAATAAAATAAACAATAAGAATACATACAAAAACACAAACATGGATGTGCAAAATACAGTAACAGTGTTTTGAGGAATCTTCTGATCACTGCATTAAAAATGCTCTTCCTATGAACTATTAATACAGTGTCCATGTGACCGTGTTCATACCAGTGAGCAGGAATTCAAAGGAGAATTAGAAAAAAAGTTAAACCTTCAGATCTTGAGATCTAAACCTTGAGATCTGTGAGACTACATCAAATTTACATTTACTCATGATTAGATGACTTGATCCTGCAGCAAAAACGTGAGACCGTGACGTGCACCCCACCCACACACACACTTTTTACTCCTAACTTGCCATGTACTTTGCTGTTTCCTGGTTTCAAATGTTAGTTAAAAGGC
>JAOTRA010000008.1:3607525-3618190 GCA_026260255.1 Pseudolaguvia tuberculata | reverse complement strand
GTACATTTCTAATCCTCAGTTAGGTTTCTTACATGGTCCCAGTTGTGCAGTGCAGGCAGGTGGATTCGGCCCTTGGCATCCACATGTTTGCCCTCTCTGATCACCATGTTGGATGTGGGACGAAGAAGGCAGATAGGTGGTGTAAATGGGAAGGAATCCAACAGCCACAACTGAATAGGCAAGTTGTAGGAACGACCTAAAAAGGGAAAAAAATGTGAATGCTTTGCATACATCCAGGCTTCACTACAGCTACATCTTTTAGAAGGACAATTAATAAAGGGATTCATCACCGTGATATCTGACAGGGATGTTTCCCAATACTTTAAGCAGTTCCTTCTGAGTACTGTCTGTAAATGCTTTAAAGAAAACAAAGGAGAATCCTTTAAAAACCTGAATATTGAGTTATTAAATGGCCTCATTTAATCCTCTCATGGGTGTGGACATTAATTACTTACTGTAGGTACCGGCTACTGTTACCATATCTGGGTAATTGTGGGAGATTTTCTGTAATTCCACAACGGCAACATCGTGAAATTTGTACTGTTAAAAAAAAGAAAGAAGGAAAGATAAAACATTTTAAAGACTTTTCACTTTTCAGGTCTAGCCAGTTGCTTTAAGTCACCTGACGAGTTAAAAATATTATTCCTCCAATTCTATCATAAACTCAGAAAAAAGGTGAGAAAAGTCTAAGACTCACCTTAGACAGAATCTTTTTAACAGACTCGTTTTTCAGGTCCATCGCTTTCTAAAACTTTGAGATAAAAGTTTTTAACCGACTGAAGTCTTTGGAGAAACCCAACAGTAAACAGAAACTTCCGCATACATGCGGAATGATGCAGAGCGCTGGTACGGCAAGTCAAAGAGGACAAATACGTTTCGGCTACTGTTTGGCTTAAGACGGCACAAAACAATAGCAATACATTAAAAAGTCTTTATCGAGTTTTAGGAAATAATTAGATGATATTTAACAATTAAGCAGTATTTTTATATCTTTTTATGATGTACCTTTATATCGGATCATTTTCTCAGTTACATCCAGCTTAATCTTTTTATAGTCTTCCTCACAACAGGCTTATTTGTAAAATATCTCACCCATTCATTCATTTTCTAACTTGCTTATTGCCTATTCGGGTTCACAGGGGTCTGCCGGAGCAGAGTACAGCCTGGACAGGTCGCTAGCCCATTGAAGGGCCACACGTAGACAAGTAACCAGACACACACAGACACTCCTATAGGAATCACCCATCAACCCAATGTTCATGCCTTTGAACTATGGGAGGAAACTGGTGTCTTCTTCTCCTCTAAAGATGTCACACCCAGCATCTTCCTAGCTGTCTCCCTTATCACTTCTGCAGTCGTTGCCCAATCCTTAAACAACTCTTCACCACCACCGAGGCCCTGACTGACCTCCCTGAATCTCAAACTAGTCTTCCTCCTTCAGCTTCTACCATCTTATTCCCTTTTCTGTCGTCTCCCACTTCCTTTTTCCTAACCTCCAAAGACCACCATCCGATGCTGTTTAGCTACACTATTCCCTGCCACCGCCTTACAGTTTCCAATCACATACACAAAATATAGTCTACCTGTGTACAACTTCTTCCACTCTTATAAGTCACCCTATGCTCTTCCTTCTTCTTAAAATGTGTTCACCACTGCCATCTCCATCTGCCCTTCCACATTTCTCACTTTAAGACCATACCTACCAATCACCTCTGTTCGCTTCACTCACTAACATGACCATTGAAGACTGCTCCCATCACCACTCCAGAATCTTTCCTTTTCCTCAATCTCACAACCTACTTTTGGCACATAAGCACTTTTGATATTTACCTTCACACCCTCAACTTCCAGCCTCAGGTTCATCACCAAATCCCTTTTCACCTCCACCACACTCAAGTTTTCTTCAGGATTACACCTACACCATTTCTCTTTCCAGCTACACTGATAAAAGTTTAAATCCACCACCAATGTTCCTGGCTTTATTCCTTTTCCACCTGGTCTCCTGAACACACAACACAGCCACCTTTCTTTGCTCAATCATGTCAGCTAACTCTCTCCCTTTACCAGTCATAGTACCAACATTTAAAGTACCCACCCTAACTTCCACTTTTTCTTCACCTACTGTGTCCGTAGACGTCTTCCTCCTCTCCTTCTCCTCCATCGGCCAACACTAGCCCAATTTTCATCAGTAACCTGTCAGCTAACAGTACATGTGGCGGTCGTTTTTAACCCAGGCTTCGACCGATCCGGTCGAATATTTGATTTGGCGCAGATTTATGCTGGATGCCCGTCCAAACGTGACCCTCCCCATTTATCCAGGCTTGGGACCGGCACTAAGAATGCACTGGCTTGTGCAACCCTAATGCTGGGTTCTGGTCTAAATATTCCTACTTTATGATAATTATGCGCCCAACGGATTTAATCTAATACCCACCCCTATAATCATAATGTTCTTTACGGACCAGGGGTTGCCTCATTCCCTGCGCAAAGATGCAGAGATGTCAAATAATGCATATAAATAATCACAGGATAACTGGATCTGTCAAATCGCTTTAACAAGAAAATACTTTGCAAAATACTCCAGAATGTTTCTTTCAACCGTAAATATGTTAATAAAATAAGACAATCTATGAAATCATGAACAAAGACCACAGCAGATTCTGCAATTACATAACAGTAATTTCATAGTTTTTTACAAATATAAAAAATGGCGTTAGTGACATTATATATTACTTTAAAGCTCAGCTATTGAAGATGGGCTCCTGGTAGTGCAAAACTGATCCGCTATTTTGGTAATTTAAAATAAATAATGTGACATTAACAGCAGAATGGCACGCGGAAGTGTCAAGCCTGCTCTGCGCAACTGATTTTACTCCGTACAACAGAATAAACTTTATCAAGTCTTTTTGCGCTTTTTCATTGCTTCCTTTTTTTTCATCTCCTCCTCCTCCAGGCGCATTTCTTCTTCATCTTCTTTAATTCCTAAGCGCAAACTGCAACAGAGACAAAAGACAAAGCTTTAAGGTACACACCGCTTTTAGGTTTTCTGTCCCTCAATAATTCATCTTTCTCTCTATGAGGTTAATTACTCCAAATTGTGGCGCTGCTCTTCCAGCCAATCGTTGGCTACCAAACGACAAGGCACTAGGCAGAACCCACGAGAAGCACGGTTTTGACAATAGCTTTAACGAGTATCATTACAAATTAGAACATCATTAATAATGTTTTTACCTTCTTGCTTCTTCCTTCTGCTGTTCTTTCCAGCTGCTCTCCATAAACTTTAATGCATAGTCACTTTCATCTTTGTATCTAATAACACACATGAAAAAAATTATTCATTATGCAGTTATGTTGCAACATGTATAAGTACCAAAAAAGATCACCTTGTCCGATCATAGCCAAAGATTTCTCTGATGTGTTTTGAGATTTCATCCTGGTCACCTCCTTCATCGTCGATGAAGTCATCCATCTCGGAGTCATACTCCTCTTCATCCTCATATTTCCGTTTGTAAGTGGATGTTATGGGTGGTAGTGTTGGTCCTTCAATAATGGTAAAAAATAATGACTATACACTACCAAAAAAACTTGACTTAATATACACAAATATCTAAAACCTAGAGAAAATCGCTTGACATAAATGTAGTGCAATTTGCAGTCAGGTCCATGCTTATGTAACCTTTGACACCAAGTTTCCACAACACACATGCAAAATAAGTATAAACATTGATGAATAAGCAAGAGATTAAAATGCCTTATATGACAGAAATGTGTTATTCTGAGCACTTGTGATGATGCACAATTAAAGAAGGGAGTTCAACAATCAAGTCAGCATGAATCCTGACTAAAGCTGCAAGGGTGCAAACCTAGAAACCTAAAAAAAAATGCTGGAATATGTGGCTGATCTGCTAAACATTTCCAAGCTAAACCAGTTAACCCTGAAAATCAGCTGCATCTCAGTCAACCTAAGGATGCACCCCTCAACACACCTAACCTTTACCAATTACTAATAGTGTAAATAAGGTGTTAGTGATAGCAGATCGAAACCGGTTGTCCTTTTATAAAAACAGGTTTGTTTCTCTGGCCACACAAAAAGTCTACCTACAAAAGCATAAAAATTCCAGCTAAGTTTTTACAAGCCAGCATACGGCGATATAATCTTATAAGCTGTAAAACCAACTGAACGGACTGCAACAGACTTTCTTGACATGTTTTCTGACATTTTGGTTTTAGTGACCCAATGCTGTGTTTGCATGGGATAAAATGCAAAACACAGTTTTGATAATGTGTTTATGTGGACAGACTTTTCCTCCTGCCCTTGCACATCCATCCTCAGCATTCTTCTACCAATATACTGCATGTTCCTGGCCAAACCATCTCAACCTAGCCTCCTTCACCTTGTCACCAAAACATTCTACATGTGCCGTCGCTGTAATAAACTCATTTCTAATCAACCAATTAAATATAATCCTGTCAAATACTACAACACTTATTGACCCTGTGGTATTAGACTAAATGCCATATTAGCCAAAAGGTTTGTACAAATAAATGACTAAAAAAAACATTAGGTACGTTTTAAATTCGCCGTTTTTCTGCGGAAGTTCACCAAACAGCTCTAACAAGATAATCAGAGTTAATTTCTTTCTTACCAGATGGTCTAGCTAAAATCCTATGACCTGTTGGTCCGATAATTGTTCTGGGTCCCTGAGGAACTGGAGGCCTAGCAGCTATTCCTTGTTTAGGTGCAACATTTTTAGATGATATGGTCTCTGACACAACAGTACAGGGAGGTCGTCCAGATCCCGCTTCAAATGGTCGACTTGGTCTGCCATGTACATTTGCAGCAGATTTTGTTTGTCCAGGAACAGGACGGCCCTGCACGCTGCCTCCCAGCCTTGACTGCTGAGGAGTTCCTGCTTGTTTTGAGGAGCCAGCAGGCACAGATCTCATCTGTCCATTGATACCTGGTCGGGATGAGGGATTGCCTCCAGATCGAGAAAGGTCTCCCTTTACTGGCTTTTGAGGAGAGTCTTTCTTATTTGTTATACCCTGACATAGTCTGGTGTGTCCAGAGTCTTTAATACCTTGCCCATGACCTGACTGTCTAAATGAGTGTGAAGCAGCATCAGTTCGGCTTCCAGAACTAATTATTTTTCCTTGAGGTTGTCCTGGAAAGCTTTTCTTAGACTTAAGGTCACTTAGGTTTGGCTTTTCACTAGATTGGGGCCTGGGCCCTGTTTGCTTGACCGAAGTTGAAGTTGCCTTTATTGAAGATTTACTACTTAAGGCAGCTGAAGAGCTAGAGCTGGGTTTGGATCCATGAGATAGTTTGGTGGAAGTGTGTGGTCGCTCATCATGTGTGTATGGCCTTGGATTTTTGCCGAGTCCACTGGAGGATTTTTCACTTGTAGGTCTCTGCGTCTTTTCTTCCCTGTCAACCGTATTTTTCTTGTGAGAATTCGTACTGGATTTACCATCTTTAAGTCCTGAGTTTTTCTCTGGTTTAACATCTCTCCATTTATCCTGTTTTTTGGCTTTGCGCTCAAGTTCGAGCTCTCTAATTTCTTCTGCTGTACGAAGCCTCTCTTCAGTTTTCTTTGTTTGTTTTAACTCAACAGGTTCATACTGTTTTTTCTGAGCGAGTTTTAACAAGTCTGCAAAATTCATGGGTGGTGGGGCAGCTCTGGGTGGCGGGGCAGCTCTGGGTAGCGGGGCAGCCCTGGGTGGCGGGGCAGCCCTGGGTGGCGGGGCAGCCCTGGGTGGCATGCTCATTTTTTTGTGAGTGTTACTTTGTTTAGTTGAAGGATAACTGCGTTCCTGGGGCTTTTTGTCAACCGGGGGTTCTGGGTCCGAATCAGACCCAGAGTCAGTGCCCTCATAGTCATAATTGTCCTCATCAGAACAGGCATAGTCATTGCCTGATTCCTCAGCCGTTTCTCTTCTTTTCTTGGGCTTCTCTGTGACAGGTACACCATTGTAGCCATGGAAGTTGTCCTTGGTGCGGGATGCCATGGCACGTGCCTTTCGGTCGGATTTTAATTCCACTCTTTTAGCCAGTAGAACTTGCTTCTGCTTCTTTTGCTGTAAATCTAATAAGGAAAAAATGCAAGGCATTATGAGGATGCGTGTAAAACCTTATAGATATGTCTAGACAAGTCTCACAGCTAATCAATTCTTTGAGCTCACCTTTATTTTTCTGTTCAAGCTCTTGTTTCTTTAAATATGCTTGCACAGCAGCAGAATTTACACCTTTTACTCTAGGGTCTTTCTTTGGAGGGCCAGGTTTCAAGCTGTAACGCTTCTGCAAAGCAGCAGGAATAAAAGAGGTTAACACAAAGATGTCTGTCAAGCAACTGTACCCTTGCTTTTCCCCCTATGGCTCCAGCAGACTAACGTGGCCCCAAATTAGGGAATATGAGGATTAGAAGATGAATAAATGTGTATACAACATTAAGTCTGTGACTGTATAACATTTACAGCATTGGGCAGACACCTTTATATAATGTAAAGCGACTTCTTTCTTTTATATAACTGAGCAATGGTACCTTCATGGTGCTGGGAATCAAACTGCTCTTCCAATTAGCAGTCCACACATTATGGTGGAAGTGGTAAAACACTGCATGTGAGGTGTTGAGTTGGACTACTAATTTGAAGACCAGGATTGATTCCCAGCTAAGGACTGCTGGGCCTTTAAGAAAGGCCCTTAACACTTGATTGCTCAGTTGTAGAACAGAGAATCATGTACGTCGCTCTGGATAAGATCATCTGCCAAATGTAGATGACCAACACCATAACCACTGAACCTGCCTACCAGTGAGCCCCTAATTAAAAGAAAGAGAAAAAACCCTAAAATATTTTACGACAGTTATACAACCATGTTACTGCCTACAGAATTATAGAAGAAATTCTGGTTAATTAACATATTTTTTTTATAATCCCAATGAATAATAACTTACCGGCAAGCTGCTCAGGCCTTGGTTTTCAGAGGCTATGGATAGCACGTTGTTGAAATCCATTCTGCCAGCTGTCGAGTTACTTACCAATAAATATCGATTAAACTGCTGCTAATCTACTAAATAATTAATACATTTAGATTAATAGCTTTTACGTCTGTTATTGATCCGCACCACGCTGTCGTGGCATTCTTACAGCTGCTCGTCCTGCTAACTACAACTAGCTTAGCTGGCCAGTCAAGCAACGAGCTAACTGGCGACGTGAACTTACCTACGAATCCAAAATTATAATCACTAAATTAAAGATCCTTGGACGCCGTAGTTCGTTCTGAATGCTTGTGTTTTACTTAAAATAGAAAAACAAATGACAGAAAACGGAATGTATTGAGAAAACTCATCGCCCTGACACGAAGAAACGCGAACCATAATCATACGTCATATCCGGTCCAGTGCATTCCGGAAAAAACGATTTTTCTCCCTTAGCTTGGAAAAGTAGCTGAGGTTGCCAGTTTGGTGTTTACCCCGTTTTAATTGTATTCATTAAAGATCCATTTAAAGTAGATAAGATAAAAATTCCAATTGTATTTTTTAAAAAGTGATTATTAACCGTAGAACATGTAATGACTTTTTTTTCTTCGCTGGAAGTGTTATGGGTCTGGCTCAAGGGCCCAACAGTGACAGTGGTGGGGTCTGAACCCAGCGCCTTAACCGTTTGAGCCGCGACTGCATCTTAATGACGCAAAATTATGTTGGTTTGTCAAATCCAATGTAAATATGTGTAACTGATTTACAAAATTAGAGACAGAAAGAAAACAGAAAGGAGTAAACAGACAGTTATCGTTGAAAGGGTAGATGCAAAATTATTTACAACTGTGAAATGAATACGTTAAGGTAAATTAATAGAGAAGAGAAAGTGGCTCAAATAGACAGTTTGGGGGATATTTGATCAATCACGACAGAAAAACTGTGTGTAATCAAGTGGCAGTATTTAATGGACAAACTTTAATCCAGATTAGATAGAACGATAATATACATCGAGGCTGTGATATTTGGCAACCCTGGCTAGCAAACTGCTGACATTCAAAACAGCTTTTTTTCTTCTCTTTTCGGCTGCTCCCTTTAGGGGTCGCCACAGCGGATCGCTCTTCTCCAGACTATCCTGTCCTCTTTCACCCCAACTACCTGCATATCTTCCCTCGGCACATCCATAAACCCCCTCCTTGGTCTTCCTCTTTTCCTCCTGCCCGCCACATCCATCCTCATCATTCTTCCATCAATATAAAACATTCAAAACAGAGCATTAGGTAAATCCGAGCCAAGTCTTATGCAAATGGTATATTAACGGACAGACAAAACCCAATGGAGCAGAATTTAACTATATTTGAATACATTTTATTTCATAATTGCTTAGTCTTCTTTATGACAAAACAGTGCGTTTAGTTAAAAGAAGTATAAACCTAAGAATAACGCCATAAATAAAGCGCATGGCTGAAGTGAGTGTAAATAAGGCAGCGACGTCCTTTCTGTGTGTAGGCGGGGGAGTTTCAGTGACAATCCCCTATTTTAACTGGTTGGATATTTTCACTCGAACCTATCCCTGCTCTCGTTTTATATCACCACCCACAGTTACAGCTGATTTCTCTCCTCCCCCGATGCTGAACAGTCCCAAACAAGAGACAAAAACAAATTTCCTCACAAAGGATCATAAACACACTTGTCGTCGCCTTTCGCTTTAGTTATCTGCTGTTTCTATACTGACCTCATCCGTTCAGCTTACAGATATCACTCTAACATAAACATGGTTTCACCTGTTACTGTGGTAAGTGTATCGATATTTATATGTATAACTAGATCTATACTCTATATTCTCAGCAGGATGTACATATAATATTCAAGTTTTATTCTTAACTGACGTTTTCCAAATTGGTTAAAGCGCATTTTTATTCTTACACCACATCTGCTCTTTCACTGCTGCATAATAATATACGGTAAAGTTAAAATAGCCCAATTAAAATCTTATCATAGATTGTTAATAGATTTGAGTGTCTATAATTAGAGTACATCCGGACAGCATTAGTCACGTGACCAAAGCGTGTTCGTGTTTATTGTTTACCTCGGCATCTTCCGCTCGTTTGATCTACACGAGTAATTAATATCGTTTTAACGGTTAGGATATAGTTTACTGTACATTTTTACAGCATAAGCGTCTAAGTATAAAGGCTAAGGTCAACTTTACATTTAAGCCATTGTCCGTTAAATGACAGGTCAATAAGAATATTCTCACGCATTCCTTATTATGACTGCGCTTTCAAAAGGTTTATGTTGAAAGGAAGAGTCACGTGACCACGCTTTCTACCATGCTTTCCTCTCTTTCCTCTCCGTTTCTACGCATGCGCAGAGAAACAAACCGCTTACTGAAGGATCTGTGGTTTCATCTTTTTCTGTGATTACATAGAGATGGGTCAAAAGAATAAATATATATATATATATATAATATATGAGATAATTAAAAACCTTTGTGCTGATTGTACCTTTTTGCTTTTACAGCTGATTACAGACTTTTGCCCACAACCTAGTTTCACTGTAGAGCTTTAAAGCTTTAAGAGCTTGTACTTCCCCCTTAAAGTTCCTTAGTTAAGCAGAATGTTTCTTTGGCATTAACAATAATGTTTCATTATTTGCCCTTTCAGGGTCATTTATTCATTCTATTCTATTCTTTAGTCTATACTAGTTTCTTTCATTGGCACCATCTACTTTTGCTGGAGTTTATCCTAGCACACTGAATGGATGAAAGGCAGGAAGGAGACGACCTGGGCAGGTCGCCAGTCCATCAAGGGCCACACGCACACTCGCACTTAATTTAGAATCACCAGTCAATCTATTGTATATGTTTTTGAACTGTGGAAGAAAACCGAATTACCCGGAGTAAACGCACATAGGCAAGGGACCTTTTTGCCATGAGGCAACAGTGATAATCACTAAGCCACTGTGTGGCCTGCTTTTTTGAGATTAGAATTTGTCATTTTATTAAGACTAGGTGTAAGTATAGATAACTGCATGATGAACCTTAAACCATGTAAGTACTAGGTTCGATTGAAGTGTCTTACCGAAGTAACTGGGGAGAATGTTAAATTGCTGTATTTTGTTCCTGGCTGCTTCAGCCTTCTCCTGACCTTTCCCAGGCTACAAGGGTTCAATCTGATTAAATAATAAACTTGCTAACAATAGCTCTGTTTCCAGTGGAACAGCGTAACTCGCTAATGAACTGACGATCCAAGTAGCCAGTATTTTATCAAGTTTAGTTTAATTTACTGATCCAGCATTAATCTTTTATGCTTGTTAATAGGATTTATTATTCTTTATGTTTAATACCACACACACTGAGCGCAGCACTGTTTTTAATCTATGAAGTTTTGCAGATTGATGCAAACATGAAGATTTTAGATAGGAAACAGATGAGCCAAGATAGAACTGCAGTCTGCTGCCAAGTTATTTAGATTTAGACTGTAGGGGAACTGAAGTCACTTTCCATTGCATCATTTTCATGGTGTATGAACATTATGTTCTCAGTTTTAATTATTTAATGTAATTTAGGCACTAGACGTATATCAGTTATCCTGCATTGGTTATTACATTGACCGTTCTCCCATACTCATCCATCCTCGCTGTAGAGGACAAAAAGAAAAGCAATATGTTAATGTGTGAAGAAACATGC
>JAOTRA010000008.1:3590856-3603714 GCA_026260255.1 Pseudolaguvia tuberculata | reverse complement strand
ACAGGGTAGGGTGGAGAAGAATGATCCGCTGTGGCGACCCCTAACGGGAGCAGCCGAAAGGAGAAGAAGAAGAATCTTAAAATGTTAAAACTAAATATTATTATTAATAATTGTTTATCTTTGTAGTCTTGAGTGATAAAAAAAAAACTCACTTGACATCTTGGCTTATAAGATCATTACCTAGACACAAGTAATAGATACATAATAACACAATCCTTACCCTATTGAAAACATTTAGCATCTCTTTAATCCAATTAAATGCTGTTAATTATTGCTTCATTAATTAAGTTTGTTGGTCATTGTTATTATTTAGATATAACAATGAATTAAGACAAAAATAATTTCTTAGTAAACAATAATTTATAATTATAGGATTTTGGACATGCCACTGATATGACTCTATAGTTGGCTTTTAAATAAGGATTTCTTATAGAAATCAGTAACAATACACAGACTCTGTGTTTGTTTCGTTACCTCTCAACGTTCTTATTGTCTTAATGCAGCCACAGAAAATATTTTGCACCAAACTCGCATTTTTTGTAATTGACACTGCTTAAATAACAAAGTGAAAGTTGTACAAGAAAGCCATGGATTATGTCACCCTCCAGTCAGTCAGTATTAAATGTATGACCACAGATCACACTCTCGGTCACAAACTGATGCTTCTACAATCATTTTATTACAGTTTAAATAGAGGATGAAAAGATATCTTACATTCTATATATTTCTATGCACATGCACTGGGAGAAAAGAGCAAAGTAACAACCTACAAACGTCAACAAGTTAACGACCTACACATAATATAATTCAACAACTCTACTGCTTAGTTACTGGAGGAAACTGAGATCATGGTTAAAAATAAATTGATAAATTTTTAAAATGTTTTTATTTAGATGGGAATAAAGTTGTTGCATTGGAAAATAATTGCCGGATATAATTAAAAATATCTATCAGTCCTTATAAATAATGTGTACAATAAAAAATGTCAATTACTATTAATCAAGAATTAAAATGTTATTATGTTTTAAAATATAGAGCTGATTTACAGCTATGATGCTTATTAAGCTATTTCACCACCAGTTGTTGAACCCATTAACTTGCAAATTGACACGTCGCTTATTTCTAAAATGTAAGAGGGTTTCTTTCGGTACCTGACTGATAAAATATTGTTATTATTTTTATTATTCGTGTAGTTAATATTTCTGTATTGAGTTTGGGCATCATAGTGGTTTTGTGGTTAGCATTGTTGCTTTAGCAAAGGCCCAGGTTTGAATCCCGGACAGGGGCCATTTATGTTCTTCCCATGCTTGCATACTTCCAAAAATATGTATGTTATGTTGGTGATTTTAAATTATCCATACGAATGAGTGTATGTGGTAGACTGGCAACCTGTCCAGGGTGTACTACTACAGGGTGTCTCCTACCTTTCACCCTTTAAGAGAGCTGGGATAGACACCAGCAGATCCCAGTGACCCTAAATGAGTGAATAAGTAAGTATAGAAGAGGAATGAATGAATAATGTTTTTTTGCTTTTCTGTTTCAACTAGTTAACTCAAAAATTAAATCAAACACGCTAACAAATATTATCTCTAATTTAACATACTTTTATTGTTTATTGACCCACAATGAATACTTTGTGTTTTGTTGTTTTGTGCAGGTGAAAAGCGAAGGCCCAAAGCTGGTGCCGTTCTTCAAAGCTACCTGCGTTTATTTTGTGCTGTGGTTGCCCACTTCTAGCCCATCTTGGTTTAGTGCACTTATTAAATGTTTGCCTATTTTCTGTCTTTGGGTCTTTCTGCTGGCCCATGGCATCAGCTTTTTGGAAGATCACTCAAGTGCTAAGAAAATCTTTGCTGGACTGATATTCTCAGCTCTAGGAGATGCCTTTCTGATCTGGCAGGAGCAGGGCTACTTCAGTCATGGTGATTTCATTCACATTGTTTATCTATGCTCTAATTTACCTAATGATCTCATGTAGCAGATTGGAGTGATATAATAAACATTATATGTATATGATGTGTTGTATGACTAATTCTGTGATTTTTATAACAGGGCTGCTGATGTTTGCCATCACTCACATCTTGTACTCATCTGCTTTTGGGCTGAAACCACTTAACCTCCCTGCAGGCCTGGTCATCGGCACTATCTCAGGTCTTTGTTATACCCTTCTCTACCCTTATTTGTCTGGCACCATGACCTACCTGGTGGCAGTCTACATTGCTTTGATTGGTTTCATGGGCTGGAGGGCCATTGCCGGTGTGCAGCTGTCTAACGACCTGTGGACGTGGACCAAGCTGTCGGCCTGCTTGGGAGCCGTTCTCTTCATGGTTTCAGACCTCACCATTGCCGTCAACAAGTTCTGCTTTCCTGTGCCGCACTCGCGTGCTATCATTATGGCTACATACTATGCAGCCCAGATGCTAATCGCCCTTTCAGCTGTAGAGTGCCAGGATGCTGATGGGGCCAGGAAGAGAGTGTGAGGAGCTTAAAATCCTGCAAATAGTGGCATCTTCACTCCATTCCCAACTTAGGGTCCATTCCCCACTAAACCATTAGTCACAAACGTCATCTTCCTAACATATTTTTTAGTTTGATATTTGTATAGCGTTTTGAACACTGGCACTTTATAGGGTATGGTCTGTGTTGAGACTGAATGCTGAATTTTTGGGTTGAATTTAGACTGAAGTCCATTTTTCACTTTATAATATAAGCCTAGTGTCAGAATCTTAGCCATACACAACACAAATATGTGACAGGAAAAAAATGTATTTTACTCAGAAGACATACAGTTTGTGAATTCTCTTCTTTTCCCCACTTTTAAGATCTCAGCTGGTCTGAAGAATTAAGAGTTGCACCTGTAATGTAGCTTTCATAATTTAATATTAGCTAGGTGTCTAAACAAAATCATTGCCCGCATACAATGGATATACTTTATACTTGGAGTAATTTATTTTAGAAAGCTGGATTCCTCTTTTTTGTTAAATATTGGGTAATATTCTGCATTGTTGTTTTGCATAAATATTTACATGTCCTTGTGCTATTCCAACTACTAGTAGTCACCCATTTCACATAACCACTACCAGCCAAAGTCAACCTCTATCCTGTCATGCAATCATGTTAAGCTTTGGACATATACACATTGTCACGTTGCTGCGAACGTCAATAATTAGTGATTTCTTTTGGGGTAAAATGTTTATCAGATCATAATAATGGTAATTGTACTTCTGTGCTAGATAAAAACATGAGGCCCATTAATGTCATACAAAAATTAATCAATCAATTAATCAATGCAACTAATTTCCTCTTTAGAGGATATTCTCAAAAAGGCATCATGCTTTCAAGATCTAGGGTCTACAACTACAACTACAATTATATTTTTATTTATCTGACAGGTCATTTCTTTCTTTCTTTCTTTCTTTCTTTCTTTCTTTCTTTCTTTCTTTTTTTCTTTCTTTCTTTCTTTCTTTCTTTCTTTCTTTCTTTCTCTTGTGCAAGTAACAGTAAATTCAGACACTAATGTTTGCTGAATAGGTCAGGTATATTGTTGGGGTGGTGACTTGCAGAGTTGTGGGAGATTGTTTTTCAAGAACAGTGTTGTGAAATTCGAATACTTATAGATAGACATATAGCTTTCACATTTGTGGAAGACAAAAGTTATTCATGTACTGTTAAGATGCTCTAAATATTTGGTTGTATAGTGTTTATACAAACCACTAACTGGGCCTACTATATGCCTAATATTACATGTTTTTCCAAACTATATACTATAGTAATCAGCATCTTCTTGTCATGTTGCTGCTTAACAACAGAGCTATTAAGTGTTTTATGTATTCAGCTGTTTTATGTATTCAGCTGTTGTACTTAGGTCATACTGTATATGTAAACAGTCCAGGGCAGAAAACCCTGCTACCATTAAGATGTCGACATAGACACAGGCGGAGAGAAAGATGATGGAAAGGACCCAGGACTCAAACCTGGGTTGCAGACACGCAACAATTTACACTGGTCCTTGATATTAATTTATTGCATATACATCTGCGTATACAATAACCAGGGTGGGATTTGCCGGGGGGATATTTTCTCGGTGGGGACATAATTGATCCCCATAGTCATAATGCTCTTTCAAAAATAGATGATATAAAATGCCTAACAATTAAATATTTGAAAAAGATATTTATTTATACATTTTTATAAATATATAAATTAAACCAGAAACGGACTTTCATTTTCAGCGTCTAGGACAATACTGAAATCCTCTTCCAGTGGCCTTCTACTTATTTATTATGTTCAAAGTAACCTGTGCTCTATTTTGAGTAGCCTAATTAAAAATGTTTTATTGCAAACAGTGTTCTTATAAAAGTTCACTGCAAAATAGTTCCAAGATATAGTTTTATATATAAAGATATAAAGGTCCACTGTGCTTTGTGATCTATTCATGAATAAAAACATTTTCAAAAATGTTTCAAAACACCCCCCCCCCCCCACCCTCTGGTTTTCCCACAAATCGCACCCTGACAATAACCATACACATATTTTAAAATCATTCACAAAAACTTTTTTGGAATTTTTTTTTATACATTAGCATGCTTGTATATTTACACTCATACATAGAAACTTAGTGTGACATGTACTAGGGTACCATAGTTCATAGCTGTATTTAGTTTCACTAGCTTTACTTCTCCATCAACACTCAAGCAGTCAGCAAATTATTCGCTTAGTCAGTGTAAAACCTTCAATTCCCTGCATTGTCATCAAAAAAAGTCTCCTATTTCCAAACTTCAGTATTTAGACATAATCTACGCAAAAGACAATGGATTGATGACTTGAGCTCAAGTGAAGCAGTTTACTCCAACACAAGTTCTTCAGACTTTATTTTTTACCCGATTAGATTTTATTTATTTTATTATTATATCTTTCCATTATTCGTTAAGGCTTTGAACCAATTATAAGTGAGGTTGAAATTATATTTTATAACACAAACCTATACATGCTCATGGCAAATATTGAATGCAGGTCTCTGATGTTCTTGTATGTAAACAATTCAGTACGTTTCAAGTCAGTTTTTTTTAAATCTGATCTTAAGTTCCTGCTGTCTCGTATCTGCTTTAACAAAATTAATGACTTTTCCTGCATATGTTTTCCCAAAGCAGTGATCAGGTTTATTACTTCAGATAAACATCTCACCCTCATAAAGCCTATTCTTTGTTTAGAGTCTGTTCTGTAGAGGAGAACAGGTGCAGTCCAGAAACTGTTAGATGGAAAGATTATTCACAGAAAAGGCTTTTTAGATTGAGGAAATGCTGGACAACACAGAAGGAAGCTTTTCTTTCCATTTGGCCTCCAGTATGTAGAAGGCCCCATTTGACCCCCTGCTATGGCTGATCACTTAACACTCCCTGCCGGAGTTTGTCTACTGTTACTGCTTTTGTGTACGGTGACAAAGGAGTGTAGAAAAACAGTGTGAATTCAGGGATGATGACAGTGTCTGTGCATAACATATGCACTTATCATACTGAGTAAGAAAACCTAACTTGACAAACATGTATCTATTTCACTTTTGCTTTTTGTAAATTTATTATGATATTGTTATTATTATTAATATTACTATTGTGCTTCTTTGTTTCTTTTTTAGATATATAGTACACTTGATATTGTTAATATTAACCTATTTGGGTTTCTCGATTTTAGTTATTACAACAAAATACACTCAAAAACACTCCGACATGTCAGGGTATCTACGGTATAAATGAAAATGTTTAATCTAGCTTAATGTCTGTATTTAAATTTAAAAAAAGAATAGAAAAGTCTTACAAATAACATTACTGGTACATATTAGAAATCTACTGGGAACAAAATGTAAAGATTCTGAGCCTAATACTTTCTGTACATTTTATTCATATATAAGTTTGTTGGTGTTTCTGTACCTGCTGATGGTCATCATTCATTTGGGAATTTATTCTTTCACTGTACTGCTTTTGTAAATTGTATGTAGTTGCATTAATGCATAAACTGCCTAGTGTGGTAAAATGTGACTTTGGGTGTTGCACCAGAATATCACATTTTCTGCTTGATCGTTTTGATTGCTGTGGTCATTAGTTTCTATAGACATTAAGAAAGTAGCTAAACTATTTCAACCAAAGTCTGACATTTCTATTTCAAACCTTGATGATATTCTGTTGTGATTGTATAGACATATGAAAGAATTTACCTATTGGTATTTTTAAGCATACAAACTATTTCAGTATTTTTGCCTAACTTTTTTTTATTTTACATATTACTTCATTTATTCCCAGTATTTCATGGTCTGTAGTAAACGAACATGATACTCATTTCCTGTAGCTATGAATGTCATTCAATCAATAGAATAAATAAATGCAAGTACAATGCAATGGATATCAGTTGTATGTGTTATGTGTTCTCTTCTCATCTTTGTGTTGTGTCAAAAGAAATAACCCAGTGACAAGCCAATGTTATGTAGCCCTGAAGGGTAAACTCATAGGTCCTATATTTTACACATTGAAAACATAGCCTGATACCGTCATCATGTTATCCTATCCGCACGTTATTCTATACACTCAAAAAAACCACTGGGAGAAAAATTACATTATAAAAAAGAGACAAGAATGTGACAGAAACTTGGATGTATGTATATGTGTGCGTCGCTGAACTCTAAAGGTCTAACTAAGAGAAGAGTTCCACAATTAATTAAATACATCGTGTTCTTGGACAGCTCTGCAGCTTCAATTATACATAAGCTCTGTGAAGGTGTTTTGATGCCTCCTTTGCTTCCTAATGTTTTTCCATCCTTTTAGGTTTTTTTTTTCTAATCCTTTTAGATTGATTAAAAAAGGAAACAGTCAACAAGAGGCTTTTATTCATCAACAAAAGAGAAATAGACCTCTGTCTCCGGCCAAAGCAGTAGGATTTCCTGCGTAGAATCTGGATTATAAAGGAACCACTGTGAAGAGGGATGCTGCACCGGTCAGACTGCAAATAAGCTGAATTTTGATCATTAACCTGAAATGATGCCATAGTCAGCTGCACAGCTCCAATATAGAACATCAACAGCTAAACCTTGTGGTCATAGAAAGGATTTACAATTATGTCTTCGCAAAAAAACTAAAATGTTTAACAGGATGTTAAAATGCCATGAAAGAATGGAAACTTTTTTTTTACACTTTCCGCCTTTAGGAGATAACCCTATCCAGAGCAACTTACTAACTTGCTTTAAGATTTTCCCTTCAATATGGTCATTATTGAATGGTCATTAGCTTATAAAAGATGCCTTTTTTAGGGCAACATCACCCTTAATTGATACAATTCCAGAGCTTTCATTCACGAACTTATTTTGAAAGCTTCTTAGACCTCATGCTGTTTTAGCCTAGATGTGCCTCTAACTCTCTCTAGAGCATTCCAGAAGCATGTGTATTTATATTCCAGTCACATGACACACCAATATCTAACAGAGACCCAGACATCAGTTCTGTGGCAACTAGTTTCCTTATTATGGTTATTGATTGACATTTAAATTCCAATTAGGCCGGTTCTAGACTATAGATTAATACTGCTGTTACTACAGTGAATAAGGTTGTTACTGACTTGAAATAAAGATCAATTACAGTAGAGCCGGTGTGAAACTGACCTTTAAATGTCAACATTTAGAAAGCTTGTTTTATTACCATTGTTAAGGCATCCTATTAGCATATTAACATACAGTATTTTCTATCTTTGCTCTATTGTTCTTGTTTATTTATTTGAGTCTAATACCTTTTTGTCACTTTAGAGTTCACTCCCTAGCATCTCTTGACTCTCTGTGCTCCAAGAGTGCTGCATTAGAGGTTGACCATTAAAGTTAAAGTTAATTTACCCCAGTAATATGGCTCATTTTTAGTTAAACTGAGTAAATGTCACTGGATAATGGCGTCTGCCATTATATGTAAATATGGGCATTGGATAGAACACTGCCTAGAAATAAGCAAGTATACACAATACATTTTATCTGTACTAATGCTTATGTTTCTTTTTCAACAGAAAGTGCTGCCCTCTTATGATCAGTACATAGAATTGTTTCAAACTTGCATCTAAAATGGTGGCTCTTCTCTGATTACAGTAAACAATTCTGCTTTAAAGAATCTGTGTATCATACTGTACATGACTCCTGATAATTCAAATAAGCTTTTTAAAAGTCCTGCATGTCAAGCCCTTGGAATTTAGAAACTAAGCTTGCCGGTTATCCACATGACCGTCTATCACCTTTTATTATTGTTGATCATGTGGGATTTTTTTCCTATTCCATGCCTGATGAAACTGATTATGCTGTCCACCTGACTACATGCAGTAAGGTCAAAGCCGAACCAGTATTTTGCAGTTAATGATCTATAACACAGGTTTTTTTTGTTGCTCTGGAAAAAAATCAATACCATGAAAGTCATTCTGTATTTGCTGACATAAATCAAGTCAAGTCACTTTTACTTATATAGATATTTTTAACTATAAAGATTGTTTTAACACAGCTTTATAGAATCAGAAATCTAAGAGTGAGAGACAACAAATGGCAACAAAATTAAAACTCTATTAGTGACAAAATGAAGGAAAAAATGAAGGATTTCTCCTTTAACCAGACAAACCAGCAGGTTATTCCGTTCTGCAGCAAAGTTTCTGTGGTATTGTCCGCTTGGAAGACAAGGTCATCACTGGCATTATCTTGCAAAATGTAAGATAATGAAAAGCATATATCACTTATGGGGAGGATTCTAAATCATGATGAAAGATATTGCTCAGCAATACAAATGTAGTTTTCATTTCAATAGCTTGAGTTGCGTCTCTAAAACACCACAGAGTGGCTCAATAATATCTGCTCAGATCTGGTGACTGTGCAGCCACTTTCATGTTCATCAAACCGTTCACCAGTCACCAGTCTTGCTGTGTGTATTGGTGTATTATCAGCCTGATACCTGACACCACCTTCATGATACAATGTTTGAACCATTGAGTGCACATGGTCCTCCAGAATGATTTGATAGTCCTTAACAGTGGGAACGCCATGATATTGCAGCCCCAACCATCACTGATGGGTAGTACATTTCTTTGGACCTTCTCCATAACGTAACTCTATCCGGGATGTGGGTGACTTTATTTTAATTAGAGAACAATACACGTTTCACAATTCTCTACAGATCAACATTTTTACTGCTGGTACCATTGAAACAGGCATTTGGTATTAGCATGAGTAACCCAAGGTTTGGCTATAGCAGCCTGGTCATGTACATTGACCCTGTGGAGCTCCTGACGGACCAGTTTTGAGGTGCACATTTAATTCTGTAGTGATTTGGGCTGCTGTGTTTTTATGTTTCTTTTTTGGATACAATACATCCCTTTATCTTATGTCCACAATTTCTTCTGTTAAATGTGGTACATCCTACTTGCTGACATTATCCTGGATACTGTGGCTCTTGATACATCACAAACACTTGCTGTCTTAGTCAAACATGTGCCAGAAAGACATGCACCAACAATATTTAGGCATATCCCCTATATACTAATAGATGTGTGGAATAAGCTAGCCGGAGAAAGTACAGATCATGGTGCAGTCACAGTGCACAAAATGATGATTCAATAGCTAAATAAATGCAGGATTAACCTCATATGGTGTATGTGGAAAAGGGCTTTGCATGTATGATTAGAAGAGCAAAAAACTCACAAATAATAAAAGAAAAATAGATGCTACAAAGATGCTAATTTGTTTTTCCAAAAAAATTTGTTAAATAACTATTGACAATTGCAGGGGGCAGCGCAGTGGCGTAGGGGTTAGCACGGTCGCCTCACAAAAAGAAGGTCCTGGGTTCAGTTCCTGGGTCTGGGGTCTTTCAGTGATGAGTTTGCATGTTCTCCCCACGCTTGCGTAGGTTTTCAGCCGGGTAATCCAGTTTTCTCCAACAGTCCAAAGACATGTCCATAAAGTGGATTAGTGAGTCTAAATTGGCCATAAAATTCCAGCCTGTAAGAACTGCAACTCCGGAGGTCCGCCGGGAGAGGGCGCCCTCGCCTGATTACTGATCAAGTGTGCCCCCCTATATAAGGAGGAGGTTTTCAGGAGAGCATTGCGAAGTATTGTTGCCCTAGACCTATACCAAGCGTTGTGACTTTAAGTATTTACGGATTGACTTTTTGGGATTATTGACCTTTTGGATTTTGGATTTGGACTCTCTTTTGGATTACCCCTCAGATATTGGATGCATTGATTCTTCCTTTGTTTCCCTTCCTTAAATAAAGCTCCTGACTACTGTATGATGGATCCGACTGATTCTTATACTCTCTCTGTATGACTAACTTGTCACACAGTCATTACGGTGCAGCCTTAGTGCCGGTCCCAAGCCCGGATAAATGGGAGGGTTGTGTTCGGAAGAGCACCCAGCGTAAAACCCAGCCAAGTTGAATGTGGCAACCCCTAACCGGAACAGCCGAAAAACAAACAAAAAAACCTCCTATTGACAATTGCAGGAATCCCAACACATAGTGATTAAACCTGTTAGGTAGCGCTTTGGTCCTTTATTCCCTGTCTTTTATACTACACGAGTACTCATTTTTAGAACACATTCCATCTTATATTTTGGCCACCATTTTTAATTAAACCTGTGTTTAAATCTATATGACACCATTCCTAATCTATAATGTTTTGTAACAGAAATTGTATCTGTAAACTGTATCACAGTGGCTGCTGGAGCCTATTCCAGGGTGAAAGTCCATTACAGGGCCACACACACACCCACACTATGAGCAATTTAGAATAAATGTTATTTATTTATTCATTTGTTTCCTCCTCCCCAAACCTGTCATAACAGAACATGGTCACCTCTTTCCACTGTTCCAACTTTGATCCAGGATGTTGTATACCCCCCCCCCCCCCATTATTTTTGCGGTGCTTTCCACTTTATGGTTATTCACATTATTCTGCTTTACAGAAAATTAACTAAACCCTGAGGGGGTTTATCATGACCTAGAGAATCAAAAGAGGGCATCTGCAGATTTGATTTGATTTGAAACATTCATATAATACTGTTCTGGCTTAAAAGACACACATGGGCAACAAATCACATGAATTGCAGTCACTGTCACTGTGGGTTTTTAAAAAAACAAAAACAAATTTAGTGTGTATGACCATTGCTTGTCTGTACTCCACTAGCTCTAACCTCTCCTATACCATTTCACCTTTTGGACTGGTTTGCCCTTGACAAGGATCATGATAATGGAAACCTCAACAGTTTTCACTGTCACCGCTTGGCTGGATAGCATTTCTAGCAGGAAAAAGATCAATAACAGAAGGTTCTACAGGGATTATTTAATGCAGATTGGTGTCACAGTCAATATAGCTCTGTATTGATTTCATTGATAAAGTCACTCATAAATGTGACATTGGTAATGGATAAGTAATAACAACATAATAAAGTCATGAAAATTATCACCATAATGATCTGAAATAAATAAATAATATCTTTGAAGATTTAAAAAGATAGAAAACCTTCCCAAACCTTCTATTCTATAGTAGTACACCCCTATAAACAAATCAGTAATGTTGCACTATCAAATCTATCGAAACTAATTGAATATTTAAAATTTAGGTAAGCAGAAAGCCCAGCCATTATCTATTCTAGAGCATATATAGAACATAGATACATTATCTCCAGCTATTGAACTCCTCTGGAACTAAAGAGTAATTCCCTATATAGTCATAACGTATGTTACTAAACAACAGATTAGCAACTGCCCCTTGTTTTATCATTTGAAGCCCACATTCTGTCTGTAATATGCCAGTAAGTCAGTAAATGATGTGTGAATGATGTGTGTATGCATAAAGTTGGCATGCATTAAAACACTGTATTTTGTGATCGTATTTGTATCAGTATTATAATATTCTATAACGTAAATTTAAACACTGTTTGTATGTCACTCTGGACAAGAGCATCTGCTAAATGCTGTAACTGTAACTGTAACATATAAAATAAAAAAAATCATACTTTTTTATCTTTAAGCCAAGCCAAAACATATAAAAAGTATCCATGATACTCTTTCAACAGTTTTTGTGCTTGTTGCCTTTGTTTTGGGATCTATAGTACCAATATTAAACTGGCAAATGATGTAACTCAACAGTCTCTGCTACATGCTCTAAATGTCTTCGATCATCCAGAGCCACACAATGTTCTAGATTTGAACCAGTTGCAGTGTATAGTGGCAAATCTATCTGTAAGTATTTAGATAGTTTTAATATTATTCTTTCTTTTTGGCCTGAAGTAATAAGTCTATCAGAATATATTTAATAACAAGATGTATATAAATCAAGCCATCCAGTAAGCAATCCAACCATCCATCTATTAATCAAACCATATTTCCATTTGTTAGACCATTCATCTGTCTGTGTATTAGTCTATCAAGAGTTTTCAGGATATGAATCCAGTGATGACATTTGTTAATATATTAAATCAGTCTATCAGACTCAATTTAAGCTATTAAATTAATTTTAACCAGTTTATTCCCTAATTTGGGGTCACTTGGGTCTGTTGAAGCCTATACCAGTGCACATAGTCAAGAAGCAGGAAAACATCCTGGACAGGTCTCCCAGTTTATCACACTCACACACCAATCAATGTAATGTACAAGTTTTTGGACTGTGGGAGAAAACTGGAGTGCCTGGGGAGAAAATGCAAACTCCACACACAAAGACCCCTAGCCTAAGAATTAAACCCTGGACCTTCTTGTTGTGAGGTGACAGTGCTAACCACTACGCCCCATCCATCCATCCATCCATCCATCCATCCATCCATCCATCCATCCATCCATCCATCCATCCATCCATCCATCCAT
>JAOTRA010000008.1:3548724-3576640 GCA_026260255.1 Pseudolaguvia tuberculata | reverse complement strand
CTGGGATAGGCGCAGCAGACCCCCGTGACCCCGGATTTGGGAATAAGCGGGTAAGAAGATGAATGAATGAATGTTTATACATTCGAATATAATACAGCCCTTTTAGACCACATTAATTTTCATTGTTTAGTTCATTTTCTGGCTGACTCGGCTTGGGGGTTATTTCAAATCACTCTGAAAGACAAACAAATGACCTTCACTTTCTGTCATTCTCTCAGTCTGAGCCCTGGTTTCTATTTTCTTCTTATCCAGTTGACTTCAGCATAGATTTTTTTGCAATTTGCCCAGGAGTTTGAAGAGCCTATGATTGCATCTTGACTGTGGGGTTGTTTTGCCCACCTTATAGCTCAGTTAGGCCCTAAGGCTGAACAATTCCTTCCAGCGTAAACTATCTCACCTACTATGACTTCTTCTCCTGGGTTTCTTTCTGATCTTGAGCTTCCTTGTCTAATGGGATCAAATCATGGGTAAAAAATAGGACCTATACTTGTGATTTGGTTATATTGAAGATAGACTCCTTTTCTTTCATGTGCCTTACCACATTCAAGTGGAAGCAGTGACATTTAAAATTAGATTTATGCTAAGTATGGAAATGTAGATATAGAATTAGATGTTTTTCAATAAAAACCTTTCACCAGGTCATGCTTTTGAGAATGCATGGAGTCATTGAGCACTAAAAACCTGGAGAGTGAGTCAGGAAGTCCTAACCATGCTTGTTTGATGACAGTTTATCATACTCATCGCTTTTTGTCTGATTAACTCTGGAGAAGGCAACACGTCTCCAGGCTAGTTAATCTCCTGTGTCATCTATCATAACTGCGCATTGACGCACTCAACCAAAGGCTGTGTCATTCTTTCTGGTTTCTGTTTTCCAAAATTAATAAATCAATGAATGAAATGACCTGTACAGCAGTTTTAGCTTGACCCGTCCCGGGTGTACCCCCGCCTCTCGCCCTATGTGTGCTGGGATAGGCGCAGCAGACCCCCATGACCCCGGATTCGGGAATAAGCGGGTAAGAAGATGAATGAATGAATGAATAATTGATATCACATTTACCTTATTTTGGTCTATTATTAGTTATTATCTATATCCTCTTAATTTCCACTTCCTTTTTTGAGCCAATTCTTGTGTGTCTTAAACTTTTATAATGTATAGCATCCATCAATTTGACCTTGTGGAGGGGCAAGTGTGAGATTTTTTTTTTCCAATCAGATTTCAGGTTTTGTCATGATTTATGTCATGTCATGATTGTCATGTTTTATTTTCATTCTGCCCAGAGCCTTCAGAATCAGTAGTACTGCACAGGTGATGTCATGCAAATGTACAATGCCATTATGCATCCTGATATAATTAAAAAGCTTTAAAAGTTTTAATATGAGTATTTACCTTTTTTTTATTATAGCCCTGGCAGTTTCTTAAACATCACTCAGGTTAGCAATTGGTTTTAGATAGAGAGGTGCACATTCCGAACAGATAGTGTATGCTATTTGGTTACATCCTTAATGTACTGCATAGTAGACCATTTGGAGTGCGTTTAGCTTTTGACATCAGTCTGTCTTATTAGATTATAATAATGTATGTGTCTGTGTGCACCCTGTCTAAGTATGTTTGACTTTGGATCTTTAAAAGTGTAAGAGGAAGTTAAAATGAAAAAGCCTTAAGATAGTGAAAGTGAAAATAATGAACATATAAAAACAGCAAGTAAGTAAGTAAGTAAGTCAGTAAGCATTATATACCAGTACTGTCCCTAGTGAAAAAAAGTATATAAAATATTTTTGCGTAATAAAAATATAATGGTTATTTAGTCTGACGAATCGTATAGGGTGTACCCCCGCCTCTTGCCCTATGTGTGCTGGGATAGGCGCAGCTGACCCCCATGACCCCGAATTTGGGAATAAGCAGGTAAGAGAATGAATGAATGAATGAATGAATGAATGAATGGTTATTTAGTATATTTTCCTATACTTGAATCTGAAATGTTGTTTATTTTTAACTAGTTATTTTTTGCACTTTGTATTTTTTTAAACTTGCATTGAAAGTATGTTACAAAACCTTTAACCGCTCCTAAATTGCTAT
This sequence comes from Pseudolaguvia tuberculata, assembly GCA_026260255.1. Classification (NCBI taxonomy): domain Eukaryota; kingdom Metazoa; phylum Chordata; class Actinopteri; order Siluriformes; family Sisoridae; genus Pseudolaguvia; species Pseudolaguvia tuberculata. Next base: position 3,574,563 of record JAOTRA010000008.1, on the reverse strand, counting down.
ATGATTTGTATATATAACGGACTGATGAGAGCAGCATCCATGTTGCAGGAACACGCTTTATTAACAGAAATGTAACAAACAGAAGTGAGAGTAAAAACAGAAGTAGTTAAATACTAAATAGCAAACAAACTACAACCTGAAAGTTAAAGCACAAGCTTACACTATAACGTCCTCAATATACATGCGATAATATCCACAGGATAGACAGTCACACAGTGCAAACACAAATGGTTCAAACACAAACTATAATCCGCGACTTGTCCGGTAGCGCGTTGCCTTAAATATTACGTCATCGCCTTGGTGACCAAATCCAAGATAAAGACGCTAAACGAGGGGGAGAGCTTTGTCTGATTCTTTAATAATCATGTATGTGATGAATAAAGTTACTTACAATAAAATAATCTAAAGATGTAACACACCTTTTAAATTCAAGCATGCAACTATCTTAGAGATATACACAGAGATATACTTAAAGTGTACTTAGTATACTTAAAGTTGTTTTAATTTATCACATAAAAGTACACTACATACACTTAGTTATGTTTTACTTCAATTAAATCACAACTAAAATAACATTTTCCAACATAACACACTTAATATATACTGACAATTATTCTGGATACAAGTTCACATTTTAGCAGATTTGTTCACTAGGTTTAGCACAATACACCATGCAGTACATGATATAATACACGATGCAGTACACCATACAATACAACATACAGTACACCATGCAGTACACCATATAATACACCATGCAGTACACCATACAGTACACCATGCAGTACAACATACAGTACACCATGCAGTACACCATACAATACACCATACAGTACACCATATAATACACCATACAATACACCATGCAGTACAACATATAGTACACCATGCAGTACACCATACAATACACCATGCTGTACACCATACAGTACACCATGCAGTACAACATACAGTACACCATGCAGTACACCATACAATACACCATGAAGTACAACATACAGTACACCATACAGTACACCATATAGTACACCATATAGTACACCATGCAGTACACCATGCAATACACCATGCAATACACCATGCAGTACATCATACCATGCAATACACCATGCAGTACATCATACAGTATACCATACAATGCACCATGCAGTACACCATACAGTACATAATGTAGTACACCATACAGTACACCATGCAATACATCATGCAATACATCATGCAATACACCGTACAGTACATCATACAATACACCATGCAGTACACCCTACAGTACACCATGCAATACACCATACAGTACACCATGTAATACACCATACACTACATCAGGCAATACCCCGTACAATGCACCATGCAATACACCATACAGTACATCATGCAATACACTGTACAATGCACCATGCAATACACCATGTAATACACCATACATTACACCATGTAATACACCTTACAGTACACCATGCAATACACCATACAAAAAGCCTAGCAACACGTACCAACTGCGTTTAAAATATTTTTTACCAGATTGTTAAGGTTAGAGTTTTGTATAGACATGTGTTATACACACACATTTTTAGTTAGTTCATTTTGATTAGAACACAAACAATATAAAAATGCATATTCACTATATATAAAGTAGTCAACTCTATATCCAAAACCATGAGGTTGTTTATTTGGCAGCATTTTTTCATTTCACTTACTGCCAATTTACTAATTATGCCAGTATTTTGAGTAATGAATCAAATGGAGTGATATCAGCTCCATCATCACACATATTTATTAAGAAGAAACACACATGAAACAGGTTTATTGACTATTCTGGTGGTATAATATTGTTTATGGTCATGAGGTTATGAGTGATAGAAGGGAAGTAAGTTCATAGAGTGTTTGTTTAATGTCAAGCTTTGACCGGTGTTAATGCAGGATAGAAGAAATAAAGGTCAGCTTCTCTGTAATTCTGAATATATGTTTCTTAAGGGGATTTCAGGAGACTTCCAAGTCTTATTATAAAAAAAAAAGTGGTATAATGTTAGCGATGATATACCAGCCCTGTAGCTAAAAGGATTAAGAGCCTTGCTAAGGGGCCCAATAAAAACAGCATACACTATTTTTGGACTTATCTTAGTGATTTATCTTATCATGTTCTAGGAGACAGCGGTGGCTCAAATGGTTACCGAGTTGTTGATTGGAAGACCAGGAAACCCTTGGTTCAAGACCAGGAAAATCAAGTCTGCTACTGTTGAACCTACTGCATCATAGCTGACCCTGTGCTCTGACCTCCAACTTACTTAGATGGACTATGTGAAGAAAGAATTTCACTGTGCTGTAAAAACAATAATATATTGGACATTTTAAGTATATGTTGCATGTCTTGCAGTTTATCTGTTGCAATACAGCTTATTAAAATCTGAGAAGTATTTATTCCATCTTGAACACTAAAAAATTTACAACACAGCTTGCTCAAAAGCTTAGAAAGACTACATTTTAAAAATGATGTATTATGGTCTGTGGAGGCTAAACTCAAACAATAAGGCACATGTGCCCACTCTCCCCTGGTTCTGGCTTACTGCACCTGCATGACTGTGTGTCTGTTTGCACTTCATAATGCACTGGCTCATGTTGAAAAATAAACCATGGTCCTCAAATCACATTGATTTTTTTACGGTCCGGCTGGCCTCATGATTGATCTCCTCTGCAAAAGCATTGATTCTCCTTGTTCTCCCTCCCAGCCTTTCTGTCTGGGGACTACAAATGGGCCTCAGCTACTTTTCTATTGTTATAAATGGAGCTAGTGCTTCAGGCCTCTAAATTAATGATAGGTCATTGCAAGCTGTCTCCTCCACACGACCAGAACAAAGTTGTTCCTGGTACTGAAGCCTTTTTTTCTAGCTCCTGTCTTGGGATTTGGTAGTTTTTGAGCTAGGTTGGTTTGGTTTTTAAAGCTATAGGAAAAATACTGAAAAATACAGAAGTGGTAGCTTATAGCTTACGACTGCTAGTCAGGTCATTGGTTTAATTTTCAGCATCACCAAGCTACAACCGGTGGAGCCTTGAGGAAAACAATTCCATAAGGCTCTTGAACTTTAAGCCCAGCAGATTTCATATCCCACCATAACCGCTCTGATCTTTCCCTCCATCATGAGCTTCAGTAAACACAAACGTCTAGGTCAGATGTGCTGCTGCTTTGTTATGGTGTTATAATATTTTCTGGTATCATAACACCATTCTGTTGCCCTTTTAAAATTCACAGTATAGGTTTAGGCACTGTTTAGGGATTTTAAACTGACCATTCTGAAACATGATCAGCAGTGTGTGTGTGTATGTGTGTGTTAGAAAATTAAGAGAAAATAATGCTGGCAAATGGCAAAAAATGGTAGAAATGTAAGCAGTGTGCAAGCATTGTAAGCTCCCGCCAATGCATGTGCTTCACTCCAGTCTCGCTGTTACAGTTATGCATTTAGCAGACGCTCTTGTCCAGAGCGATGTACAAACAGTGCTTAAAGCTATAACCTAGAATATTTCACTACTGATACAGATACAATCATAATCACTGTAACAACCATAAACAGTTGAAGAGCAAGAGGGTTTTTTTAATGTGTGAAGGGCGATAGTTTAAAGGTATTTAGAAAACAGGTTTGTTTTCAGACGTCTCTTGAAGACAGCCAGTGATTCTGCTGTTCTGACATTGATGGGAAGTTCATTTCACCATATAGGTGCCAGCACAAAGAAGAGTCTTGAGGCTGGTCGGCCTTGAGACATGGGGGTGGAACAAGTTGTGCAGTGCTGATGGATCTGAGGGAGCGAGGTGCTATGTGCGCACTGATTAGTGTTTGGAGGTAGGGTGGAGCAGTGTTGTTCTTGGCTTTAGAGGTGAGTATAAGTGTTTTTAACCTGATTCGTGCAACTACTGGAAGCCAGTGGAGGATGGGCAGCAATGGTGAGGTATGAGAGAACTTGGGTAGGTTACACTCTGAGGTAGACCCGATATAACCGATTTACAGTAGCCAAGTTTCGAGATAACTAGAGACTGCACAAGCAACTGAGTGGGCTGAGTGGATATGAAAGGTCGTATCCTCCGGATGTTGTGAAGGACAAACCTGCAGGATTGTGTAACATTAGTAATATGGGAAGAAAATGATAAATTGTTGTCCATAGTTACCCCAAGGTTGCAAGCAGTGATTGAGGCAGATATTGTTGAGTTGTCCAAGGTGATTGACAGATCTTGACCTGGAGATGAGTTGGCCGAGATGAATAGTTTCAGCTGGTGGGTTGCCAAATGTCTGCCAAAGAAGCAGAGATCCTTGCAGAAGCTGTGGTGTCAGACGGGAGAAAGAAAACAATAAGTTGAGTGTCATCAGCATAGCAACGGTAAAAAAACACTTGAGAGTAAATTACTTTGCTGAGTGAGTGTACACGGGAACTAAGGAGAGGAACAAGGACTGAGCCCTGTGGGACACCAGTGGTGAGTCTACGTGGAGCAGATGTGGTTCCTCTCCTTTTTACCTGATATGAACGGTCTTCCAATTAGGAAGCAAAGGTGGATCTTGTGGTTAACCATGTCAGATGCAGCTGAAAGGTCTAACAGGATGAGGACCAATAACAGATTGGATGCCCTGGCTGCTTGCAGCTTTTCAGTGACTGCCAAGAGGTCAGTCTCTGTAGAGTGGGCTGGTTTGAAGCCAGATTGGTTGGGATCTTGGAGGTTGTTCTGTGTGAGGAAGGACAATTGATTATAAACAGTATGTTAGAGTATTTTGGAAAGAAAAGATAGAAGTTAAGGAGATATTGACTATTGTAGAGATAAAAGGCAGAAGATCAGGAGAGATAGCCTGGAGCAGTGTTGAGGGTTGTGAGACAGTGACGACAGGTTATGGGGCGTGGATGAAGAAATACCTGGAGAATTGGACAAGTCAAGAAACAGTCGATCCAAAACAGCTCAGAACCAACTAGATTTAAGGAAGCAGTACACAAAATTGCAATCTTACCTTACCAGAAGAGAAGAAGTTCAAGATAAATACCAATAGCACACTTTAATGAGCTGTATTTAAGAAAGATGTGCAGGCACTAAGGCACAGGCCCTGCTGCTGCTGCACAAGCTGTCCTAGGGCTCCCAGATCTAGCAAAGCAGTATGAGATAGGTCTGGCCTTACATCACTAGCCCAACCATTAGTTTTGTGGGCCTCAAACTGGCACATTCTGTGTATTTTTGTGGGCCTAATTTCAGCTTTCCTTCTCCAAAAATTTGGAACCTCTAAATGTAGATGAAACTGTGTGATTGCCACCATGTTCCATCGTATATGTAGAGCTGGTAGAGGTTATAACCAGAACTGCCACCTTGTTCATCTTTAAGTATATCATACAAGGGTTTCCTGAAATCTAGAGCGTAGCTTTCACTAAGGTGTGGAGATCCTGGAATAATTCATATTCAGTAAAGCTGTTTAGCAGACATGGTGCACACAAACAGCTGATACTTAGTTGAGAGTATCAACAGATACTAAGCCATCTGTCTATGGTTTCAGCACCCTCTTTGGGGCTACCTGAGCACCTAACATCCACTTGGAAAGGAAAAGCTATTGTCTCAGCAGGTCAAGCAGGAGAAGGTCATGCATGGAAGCTAAAGTTACAAAAATGGGAACCTTATGAACCGCAGAAGCCGGCATCAGACAAACAAAGACTGTTTATTTTAGAGATAACCTCAATCAAATGGAATGGATTTTCCAGAGATTGTCCACCTTGCCATGATGCTTGGACTTCATTCACCTACATAATTCTTTCTGAATAGTCAGGTTACACACATGCTTCGAGGCAAAGGTTATAAAAGACAGTTTCTAAAGCATTTTAACAAAGTATTGTTACCTCTAGGAAGCAACTTTACATACATAACCTTGAGATGATTCGGAACTGCTATCGTAAAAAAATATCAACACCTAATAGGAGACACTTTTTATTGACTAGTCAACCAAATAAATGCTCTTGGAAACATTTATCTGTTTTATTCTCTGTGGTTCATGTTTTTTAGTTTAGCACCTGTAGCTATGCTTTGATAGACAAGGCTATATCAAAACTGTATACTATCAACCCTAATATAGTGACTAATGTGGCACTATTTTCGATTGAATCAACAAGATTAATTTTTCAGACTCTCAGTATGCTGCTTCTTGCTGCAGCCTTTCTACATCATAACCTGATAACGCTATTTCTTCTACAAAGAGCTGGATTTAAAAAAAAATAATAACAATTATGTAAGTAACATTTAAAAGCCATTCTCTTTTAAGTGCTTTTTTACACAATACTCAAGTATTTAAGTTTTAAAGGAAATCACTAACGCTTCTTTTCACATTCTTTCGTATTCCTATCATGTGATTCCCTTGTCTGCGTGTCATGTGTGTACGACTGGTTTGTTCATGTTATGTTGTCCCCCTTTCTTTAGTATATACAGCCCTCTTGTTTTCTTTGTCCTTTGTCTTGTCATGGTTGTCAACATTGTAAATTTTATGTATTAAATGTATTCAGTAAGTAATTACATAGTTTTAAGGCAGCAACCCATATTTTATATATATATATATATATATGTATATATGTATGTCTTTTATATCTCTTAAATTAACCTTGTTGTTGTATAATATGTTTGAATACTATTTCCATTGCATTATCTATATACTTGCCACAGGTGGTTGTTTATTGGGATGTTGGAGACTATCCCAGCGCACATCAGGCGAAAGGCAGGGGTACACCTTGGACGGGTTGAAAGTCCATATCAGGGACACACATAGATACTCGCATCCTAATGTACATGTTTTTTAACTGTACAAGGAGTACCTGGAGAAAACCCACGCCAAAGGGGGGAGAGCATGCAAACTCCGCACTGAAAGACGCCTTGTCCATGAATCGAACCGGTCTCTGAGGCAACCATGCTAACCACTACGTCACGTGGCTGCCCATGCACAAATCAATACCTCATTAATAGTATGTGTGTGTTATTTGTGTGTGTGGGTGAAAGGAGCTTTAATAGATCATCATGATAGATCATCTAAAAGCTGTTTTTATTTAGTTTGTCATTTTGCCAGCATGTGTGAAAACATTTCAACATAAAATTCAAAAAGTCTAGTATAAATTTGTGTGTATAGGTGTGTGTTTGTGGGCAAAACAGTACTATGATTTCTCTGTTCCATCTGAGTCCAATTTTACTGTCTGCGACAAGATCAAACCGATGCCATTGATGATGTATTCATTCCCTTACTCCTCCTTGTATTCCCTGCAGTAATACTCACTTGTTGAAAGGGTGTGATGTTTGTAGCATAGGGCTTTCATTAGCTCTAGTGTGTTATTTTGGACGCCATTCTTCAATGATTCCCATGAGTCAGTATAGGATATAGCAGAGTTATAGCTCTATCTAGAATCTCGGCATGAGTCAGTGCTAATGTGCTTCTGTCTTGTGTGTTTTCAGCATTTTTTGTTATAATCTTGCTATTATTTTGTTTTAATATGACATACAGAAACTTAAAAAACCTTGAAATCACCCCAAGCAAGGATTTGTCTATGTTCGGTATTGTTTTTGTGCGTATAGTGGTGTAATCTTACAAAATAACAAAATAGAGAAATTCAGATAGTGAAATTTAGAGACTAAAAACAGAAACTTGGCAAAGTCTTCAACCATGTCTTTAGTGCATGATGTCTTCTGGTTGGACTAGAAGGACTCAAGTGTCGTGCACATAAACCTCATTAACAAACTACAAATGACTTGGAGCACTGACTGCCCTCCAGACCTCCTAATGAATAATTCCTATTGATATTTCCATGCTATGGTGGAAAAGAGTTTTTTAGCAGAATGGAAGTTATTATAGGACTGAAATCTGTCATAGGCTGTTTTGAAAACACACATGAATGTCATGTGCCAATATTTTTGTCTATATTATATTGCAGGAAATAATGGTTGTTGCTAGATCATGGCAAGAAACAAGATTGGATTTGAAACACAAATACATAATAAAATAACAATGCACAAATTTATGTTGTAGGAGTGGTAGACCCTGGACAGGTTTCCAGCCTAACGCAGGGCCACATATACTTACACTCTCTTCTATGGGCAATTTAGCAAAATCAATCAACCTAATGTACATATTTTCGGATTGTATGAGGAAATCCCAGAGTAAACCCACGCAAGGATGGGATAAAATGTAAAAACCCCAACAACAAACCTAACCACTAAACCACCATGCAGCCTAATGCAATTTCTTTGTTCACAAAACGGAATCAAACCCACAGCACAAAGCCACCCCATAGGTCAATACACTAGGATATCACACTTAATGTTTCAAAGAAGTAATTGAGTCTGTATGATTGGAAATATAGATTAATAATGCAAATTATTTTTCGCCCGCTGCTCCTGTTAGGCGTTGCCACACTCCCGTGATCCGCACATTTGACTTGGCGGGGTTTTTTTTTACGCTGGATGCCCTTCCCAATTGCAACCCTCCCATTTATCCAAGCTTGGGACTGACGCTAAGGCTGCACCCTAATAACTGGGATTTTATGCCCAATTTAGACTCAACAATTTGTCTAATGTACATGTTTTTGGAAATGCTGGCACGGGCAGAACATGCAGACTCAGCCCCTGACCTGGGAGCTTGCCACAGATTCTTGATTGGATTTAGGTCTGGACGTCGACTGGGCCATTCCAACACATGAATATGTTTCATTGTAAACTATTTGATTGTTGCCTTGGCTTTATGTTTAGAGTCGTTGTCCTGTTTGACGGTGAATCTTTGCCCCAGTCTCAAGTGTTTAGCAGTTTCCAAGATGGCTCCATCCATCTTCCCAGCAACTCTGACCAGCTTCCCTTTCCCTGCTGAAGAGAAGCAGCCCCAGAGCATGATGCTGCCACCACCATGTTTTACAGTGGGTAAAGTGTGTTCAGAGTAATGTGCAGTGTTAGGTTTCTGCCACAAATAGCATTTTGCATTTTGAACTCATCTGACCAGAGCACACGCTTTCTGAGTCACTCACATGGCTTCTGCAAACTGCAAACTTCTTGTCATTTTCTTTTAACAATGACTTTCTTCTTGAGACTCTTCCATTAAGCCCAGATTTGTGCAGTGCACGACTGATAGTTGTCCTATGGCCAGATCTGCAGTTCAGAAGAGCTTTATTGGCAAGTAGGTTAGCACTTACAAGGAATTTGCTTTGGTGACAGAAGCTACCAGTTGCACATTTCTAATTAACAGAAAATAAAAGTAAGAAATAAATTAATTTTTTTTAAATTACACAAGAATTTCAGAATGATAATGCACAGAATAAGATATTGCTGAGAAAATGTAAATGTTCATAAGGTAGATCGCTTGAGGAAAGAAACTTTTCTTGTGTCTTGGCTATCCTGGTGTTCATTGCTCTGTAGCGTCTGCCAGACGACAAAAGTTTAAACAGTGTATTGCTCAGATGTGAGGAATCCATTAGGGGGCTAATCTTCCTAGCTCTTTTTTCATTCTGGATGTATACAGTTCTTGGAGAGTGGGCAAGGGTGCACCAATAATCCTTTCAGTTATACGAACAGTCCTCTGTAGTCTACTGATGTTTTGTAGCTGAACCAAACAGACAGTAATAGAAGTACACAGGACTGACTCGATGATGGCTGAATAAAACTGAGCAGGTTGAACTTTTTCAGCTGGCGGCGGAAGAACATCCTCTGCTGGGCCTTTTTAACAATGGAGTAAGTGTGATTGTCCCACTTCAGACTTTGAGAGATGGTGGTGCCCAGAAACCTGAACAACTCTACTGCTGCCACAGTGTTGTCGATGATGAAAAGTGGGGGGAGTGCAGGGGGTTTCTCCTGAAATCCACAATCACCTCCACAGTTTTTAGCGTGTTAAGCTCCAGATTGTTGTGACTACACCAGAGAGCCAGCTGCTGAACCTCACTTCTGTATGCAGACTCGTCACTGTCATTGATGATTCTGATGACTGTGATGAGCACATCCCTGGTGGGCACCAGTGTTGATAGTACAACTGTTTGACGTGAATTTTCCAAATCTCACTAACTGTTCCCTATTTGTCAGAAAGCTGGTGAGCCACTGACAGGTAGAGACAGGAATGAAAAGCTTAACTAGTTTGGTCTGGAGGAGTGTTTGGATGATGGTGTTGAAGGCCAAACTGAATTCCACAAGCAGGATCCTCACATAACTCCCCGGTTTGTCCAGATGTTGCAGGATGAAAGGCAGTCCCATGTTCATCAAATTATCCATAGACATGTTTGCCCGGTAAGCGAACTGCAGGGGGTTCAGTAAGTGTCCAGTGATGTCCTTCAGATGAGCCAACAGCACTCTTTCAAATGACTTCATAAACACAGATGTTAGGGCAATGGGCCTGTAGTCATTAACTCCAGTGATTTTTCGTTTCTTTGGGATGGTGAAGATGGTGGAACGTTTGAAGCAGACAGGCACTTCACACAGTTCCAGTGATCTGTTAAAGTGAAAAGATCGACGCCAGCTGGTCTTAATAGAATTTTAGATAGGCTGGTGAAACTTTGCCTGGTCCTGGTGCTTTTCTTTTTTTCCGTTTCCTGAAGACTTGACACACATCATCTTTACTGATCTGAAGTACAGGATAGGGGGGAGAGAGGGCTGTTGAAGGTGTTGTTCGATGAGTGTCGAAATGATCAGGATGGGTGTTAGGTGTGAGACTGGGGGTATCAAATCTGCAGTACAACTCATTCAGGTCATCTGCTAGTTGTTGATTCCCTACAGAGCTGGGGGATGGTGTCTTATAACTTTTTTTTATTTCTCAGGCTTTTCCACATTGAGGCAGGGTCATTTGCTGAGAACTGATTTTCCAGCTTTTTAGAGTAGCTCCTCTTTGTCAATGTATTCCTGGCTTTTGTTCTCCTTTGTCAATGTGTTCCTGGCCTAATTGTACAAGTTTCTGTCCCCATTCCTGTATGCATCCTATTTCGCATGACAAAGCTGTCTGAGTCTTGCTGTGAACCATGGCTTGTCGCTGTTGTAAGTGGTGTAGGGAATGCATATATCCTCACAGAAACTGATATAAGATGTTACAGAATCTGTGAGCTCTTCCAAATCAGAGGCAGCAGTCACTCTGCCGAAACAGGCTTATAATGCCAGCTCTGTTTCATTGGTCCATCTTTTAACAGTCCTTACTACATGCTTTGCAGATTTAAGTTTCTGCCAGTATGTAGGGAGAAGATGAATAAGGCAGTGATCAGAGAGTCTTAAAGCAGCTCTGCGGATCTAGCGATATGCATCCTTTATTGTGGTGTTGCAATGGTCCAGAATGTTTCGGTCCCTGGTAGAGCATGTAATATGTTCTTTGAATTTTGGAAGTTCCCTTGTGAGGTTTGCTTTATTAAAGTCCCAGAGAACAATTATGACAGAGTGACCATGGGCTTCTTAGCTGTATCTGTGATCAGTACTCTTCTTGTTAGGCCTGTTAGTTTAAGTAGAAGACCATGTCTCGGAAGGTTTGCAGTTGTGCCATATTTTTTCCATTTGTGGATGATGGACTGAACATTGGTCTGTGAGATGTTCAAAGCTGGGGAAATCTTTTTATAGTCTAAACCTGCTTTAAATTTCTCCAGAACTTTATCACTGAGCTGTCTGGTGTGTTCCTTGGACTTCATGATGCTGTTTGCTCTCTAATATTCTCTTAACAAACCACAGAGGCCGTTACAGAACCTGTATTTGTTCTGAGATTAAATTACATACATTGGATGCACTTAGAGAAAAGGGGGCTGAATACTTTTGCAGACTGCTCTTTTAAATCTTTTATTTGTAAAAAAAAAAAAATTAACTAATGTATATTTTTTCTTCACAATTGTATGCCACTTTGTGTTGGTCTTTCACATAACATTCCAATTTTATATATATATGTTTGTGGTCAAATGTGAGAAAATGTAGAAAAGTTCAAGGGGTATGAATTTTTCTGCAAGCCACTGTATAAAAGAGTGGCATGTATGTCAGTCTGTGTAAGCTTGTCTGTCAAATGTTGGAAATCTATAGCTATGTTCGCATAGAGTTATTTTATTGCTGCAAATGGCCAGGCTTTTGCTGTAGACATTCAAGTTTTCTTATACAGTTTGATTTAAATTATATATGATAGCTGGTCTAACTGTTTAGATTGAACTAGCTTTGGGTAATGAATGAGTTGCAATGGAGATAAGGAAATTGAGAGTATGGCTGTGATGGGACAGACAGATCTCTATAACAGACAGACAGATCTCTATAACAGACAGACAGATCTCCGTAACAGCAGCTGGTAATCCTGTTGTGGTCGTGTTCTTTTCTCTCTTTTTCTACTCCTGATAGCACATCCAGGATAGAGTAATGCCGTGGGATGCATGTGTAATGCATCTCATTGCAACGCCCTCGCATTGCCATCCATCTCTGACCACTAGCAGCAGGGAGAGACATAGATAACAGTGCATTACGCATCCTATGCCTTTGCACTGCCTTTGGAACAGTTATGCACGACTAAGGAGATTTTCCACATTCTGGTCTTTCTTGTTGCTAAATTTGGCTCTTGTACTGTACAGACCTATCTGTAATAAGGTTTCATCTATCCATTTTCTCGATACGGTGGCAGAAACATTGAAAGAAAAAAAGCTTTATACATTCTAGCATGCTGTGATGCTTTTCTTTAAATATACCTGTTTGTTTGGGACAGAGTGCAAACAAGATACAGCATCCCTGGGGCAGAAGAGGGGTTCAGGTTTTTGTTCAAAAGCCTAGAAGTAGTGGCTTGGCAGTGCTTTCCAACACTTGAGCCAAATAGAAGAGCTGAGCCTTAAGCTTATTTGTGACTCAAACACAAAGATTGGGATGCACTAACCAATGCATGTCTTTGAAGTGGTGGAGGAAACTGGATTGCCTGGAGGAATCCACCAATTACAGGAAAACATGTAGAGGTGGAAATCATTCCCTGGAGCTCAAGCCTTTCTTCACAATGTAATGTTCACATGACACCAATTCTTTATGTTCTAACACTTACAAAAGGTGTTTGCATTGCTTTAACATCTCTGCATTTCCTTTAAATGTGCTTTAAAAGTGAATGTGTTTTATTACAAGTTTTTAATTACACCATGTTCCTCAGTCCTGTATTTGCAGAAATCTTAATTGTGATCAGAATGTTCAGAATAGATTTCTGAGAAATGCTTACTCTTCCCTTTGTAAATGCCATAGATGGTAACAAACTGAAACGTCTGCCCTTTTCCATGCCCTTTGCTGTCTTTCGGGTGTGCTAGGCATCGATTTGTTGTGCAGACACATGCACCGATGCCCACTTACAGAAGTTGAAAAGTGTCACTATTTGGTACAATCTTTCAACCATGGCTGCAGCTGGTAACCCTTCATTCTACTCTGTTCCCCTCCTCCTCAGATGTCTGTTATTATAAACATGTTTCTGCCCAGGCTTACAAAAATGCTAATAAAACCTGTGTACAGTGTTAAGGTGGAACAAAGGGAAAAATAGTGCAGAGCAGGAGATAGCATAGCTTTACTGGAAAGGGAAAGCTGAAAAAAGCAAGCGAATAGGAGAGTAATTGCTTAATTCAAATGGTCAGATGGGTAGCATGAAGGCTAAATAAACTTTTTTGTGCATTAGGTGAGGTGGCTGTAGTCCCGTATTGCACATGCATTAAATTCAATTAAAAGTATGGATGGGCAGAAGTGTGTGGGAGGGTTAGAGAAAAGAGGGGGGTATACATGCAACACTTACAGGTATGCTGTTACATTTCTAGTTTGTATAGCACTTAAAATCTTATTTGCACACATTCAAAATGCAAATGGAAAAATCATAAATAGATAGATGATGGAAAATGTGACTGAGCATATTTCTCCAGAACTGTAAATAAAAGGCTTTTTGAGAGACGAATACTATAAATTGATTGGGAAATAACAAAATAGCACGATATATATGCTAGATACAGAAAAAAAAACATGGGTTTGGTTAAAATATCAAAGTGTCAAATGGGTATTCTATACTTTGCTCCATTTCCAATTGGTAGTTCAGCTGCTAATTGAAATATCAGGATTTAATTCCCAGCATCAACAAGCATCCCACTACTAGGCCCCTGTTCAAGGCCCTTGATATAAAAGAGATGTAAGTCACCCTCGATAAGGTTGTCTACCAAATGCCATAAAAATAATATTCTAAAGCAATATTTGCAACTGTGTGTACGATTACTCAGAAATAATTCCTCCCCGAACTTCACTCTGCTGGGCATCAGGAGGAATGTTAGGGATTTAGCTTGTGATGTTTAGCAAGGAAAGTTAGTGAATACAGTTCATCAGATTAGTCCATTCAGCAGTGGTGGGAGATGAGCGCTAAGCCTATTACAGAGCTAATAAATCAGAGAGAAGAGCTACAATCAAAGCTCCCAGGTAGCACTGCTTTGAGAGCAGATTATAGCACTCCACTTTACAGTGTGATGTTTCTTTTATATATTTGTGTACTATAAAGTTGAGAGGGAAAAAAGATGGATCTATCGATCGGAAATTCAAATTTAATTTCATACTCATTACTTTGTAATAAGCTCTGAAAATCCATCAAAATCTGTGCATACTGTAATGATATTTGATATGTAATAGGGTTTTATATAATAGGGTTATATATAAGCCACTTTTTTTTTTTAGATTTTGTGACATACATGATTATACAGAGAAGAACATATAGTGAAATGTTTTTTTCTTCGCATATCCCATCTTAGTAAGTTGGGGGTCAGAGTGCAGGGTCAGCTTTTCTACAGCGGCCCTGATGCAGAAAGGGTTAAGGGTCTTGCTCAAGGACCCAACAGTGGCGGACTTGAGCCCATGTCTTCCTTGTCGCTGGTGGGGCTTGAACCCAGGTCTTCCTGGTCTCCCGATCAACAACTCGGCACCTTAACCATTTGAGCCAACACTGTCATAATATAATTATGGCAGCAAATGTTGCAGTTATTATGGGTCCACAGATTGTTTTGTACAAAAACTATAATCAGTGTCACAATGAATCTTTTTGTACCAAGATACAAAATGGAAGGTTATATTTACATTTTTGGCATGTGGTGGATACCCTTATCCAGAGCACATAAACTATGGTAATTAAGTATAAGTTAGTGGTTAAGGATTTAGATCCTTGCTTTTCAGTGAATGTCAAAATGTAATCTCTATAGAGTGTAGACTGCTTTGAAACCAGACTGCATCTTTGAGGAACATTGATTAAATACAGTGCATTTAACAATTTTGAAAGAAAAGTGATTCTGTTTTATAGTGGTGATGTCTCAAGACTCCAGAACAGACTTATCCAGTGAACTCCTATTTCTTCCAGTGTCACAGAATGACTGAATGTTTTGTGCTAGGTTATTTTATTTAGTAAAGATTCATAGGGCTTCTCCTAAAAATGCTATAGATTTTTTTTCCATTGTTACTAAACAGATTGATAGCAATATACTTAATAAGGATATACACTGTACAGTCATTCATTCATCTTCTAACCCTCTTATTTCTTAATTTGGGGTGACAGGGGTCTGCTGAATCCTATCACAGCACACTTAGGCTGAAAGGCAGCGGTTCACCCTGGACAGATTGCCGCAGGGCCACACATAGACGAACAAACAAACAATCACACTATGGGCGATATACATGTTTTTGGACTGTGAGAAAAATCATCTGCCAAAGTTTACAAAAATGATTAACCTGCTTCTTAACAAAATGTATTGACTACACAAATATGCTTTCCTCCTAGACTAACACCGTAAGACTCACTCACCCTGAACAGTAATTGGAAGACAGTTTCATACCTGTGAGGTTTCGAAAGAAAAAGCTCTGCAACCTGTTTTCTATAAATAGTATATAGAAAAAAAGCATAAGTTGCTCAGTAATAAAATGAAAATGTAATCACTTGTAAATTGCTTTGGTTAATTCAGAATATATAACATCTATTATTAAGGGACATTCTATTATTAAGAAAAAAACAACTGGAACTTTGCTTATCCCACCATGAAAGGTTGGCGTCAGAGTGCAGGGTCAGCAAGAGGGTGTTGCTCAAAGATCCAGCAGTGGTGGTGGTCAGGATTAAACCCATGTCTTCCTGGTTTTCCTTGGTGGTGGTGATGCTTGAACTAGTCTTCCAATCAGCAACGCAGCACCAAATTGATTTCTTCGGCTATATTTGTTCAGTTAATACTTGAATTTCAGTATTACTTTAAAATGTTTATTAATCACAGTAGGAAGAACCCGGGTTTGATTCCTGGGTTAGAGATCTTTCTGATCTTTCTAATTGGTGATTCTAAATTGCCCATAGAGGTGAGTGTAAATATGTGTTTTTTGCAGGTGTGGCCCTGCAATGGACTGGTGACCTGTCCAGGGTGTACCTCTTGCCCTATGTGTGCTGGGATAGGCCCCTTGGACCCAGAATTAGGAAATAAACCGGTTAGAAGATAAATGAAGGATGAATGCCCAAATATGTACAAAAAGAAAAATAATAAATAAATAAATCATCATAGGCTGTCCTTATTTTTTCATTTTTTGTTCCCTTTTTCTGTATTATTTTTGTCTCTGGCACTTCATAAATGTAGAAATGCTAGTTGACAGGCTTTGCATGTGTTACATCGAAAGCCACTAATGTCTGAGTCATAATGATATTTATTAATGCGTCTAAATGTCCTGCAGCTACCGTATGGAGTTGTCACACTGACTATTTCAACTCCTAACAAGGTTTTGATTAGTGTCAGTAAGATTGCTACCGATTATACAGATTAACTATTAAAAGTGTATACAAGCTTAATTTAAATATGATACAATTATATTAGTATCTATCTATGTAATTCAAAATTATTTTTTTTATATATTGTAACAAAATAAAAGTAATATTATAAGAATTTGCATCATCTGCTTGAGGTGAATGGTGAGATGGTGCTGATTTGAGTTTAAGTTGACTTGATAGCCATTTCCAGCAACATTCTCTTCTGTAGTTTTGCAATCGCTTTTGAAATTTTTTAAGGTACAGACAGATCCTGTACTCTCCTGTATTACTTTCAAAAGATGCACTGCCATGCACTGACCATGATCCTTGGCAGATGATGGCAGCAAGCATTACCCAAGCAGATGCGCCTAGACAGAATGAGGACAGGATGGTTTGCATGATTTAAATGAATGATTTATGATTTAACACTGATCTGTTGGGTTCACATTGACTTTACATCTTCACACCTCTGAAGATTAGGCTGAAAGTAATGAACAGTATTTGGTTGCTCTACATGTCAAGCTGATGCCCTCTCGGCTGATAAATCGCACTATAAAAACTAGAACTTTGCCTACACAAGACTAACTTGGTATTCATATGCATGATTTAGACTTCAGATTGTATTGAAAACTGCAGACTCAACTACAGAGAAGCCATTTGCAAACCTATTATGTAGTTACAGTATGTAGCATACTACCCTAGACCCTGTATAGTCCCACAAAGAATGCTCAGAAAGGTATGTTTCTTGTCTTCTTCTGGATGTAGTGTATCCCACTTTACTGCTTGATAGGGTTTGCATGCCCTATCAAGGTGTATTTGTATATGAAATGAGCCATAGTGCTCTATTTCCACAAAACATTAAACTCAGTAGGTTTTACAGTGCAATAAACAAAAATCCACCTGTAATTGAAGTATTTTAGTCTGGATGTACAGGATAGATATATTACTGCTTTGTCAGCTATTATTTCTATCTCAAACAGATCATTAACGGTGTTAAAGTGGGTGCATTATTTGAGCTGAGGAAAGGCAGCTTTTCCACATGACTTTGATAAGACGTAAGGATTTCTGGCACATTGAGAGGGTTGGCCGTGTCTGACTGATAACTTTTAGGTGACAGCGCCGTCCATAATGTCTATGAAAGTCTGTCTATCACAGCTCACTCATAGCTGACTGGCATCTCTGCCTCACTCTTGCTTTCTCATATAGACCTGTCACTCTTCACATAATGGTGTTTGTCATAGCCAACTCTGCAAGTCATGTCCTCGCTAGCTGTCAGTAGTTTTCACCTGTTTGATTAGTTATTTCTCCCTAGTAACTTACTTCGTCAGCAAAATAGGTGTCATAACGCAGGAATTGGACATGTTGTTAACTATCCTTTCTATAAATAACCCCAGTTGTGAAAAAAGTGGATTTATCATAATAAAGGCTTATTTATAAAAGGTTGTTATTTTGTGGAGAGTGTGATCCATTGCAACTAATGAAGAGAAGGGTGGACAATAACTACTATTGTGTTATAATGTCAGTTCAGAGCCAAATGTCAGTGCTGCCCGCCTTTTCCATTGCTATTTCATTTTCGAACTGCAGAGGGGACCATGGGGAAATTCAAAAGAGTTGACATCCTATAGAGTAACATGGAATCTAATGGTAGTCCAAAAGTGTTATTTGTCATTTCAACTATACACATTTACAATTCCAAAATTTTACTTTTTACAGGGCAACATTAAAGGTCTTGCTCAGGAGCTCAACAGTGGCATCTTGGTAGTCTGCAGTCCAACGCTGTAACCACTGATCTAGTACTTCCCACAAATATACAGTTTCAGTTCCAGTTTGGCATTTAGCAGATGCTTTTATCCAGAGTGACTTACATTTGGTTTCCTTTTTAAAACTTGTGGGTTAAGAGTCTTGCTCATGCCCACAGTGGTTGCTTGGTAGAGGTGGGATTTGAACCCCGGTCTTTTGGGTATTAGTCCAACACCTAACCACTAGGCTACCACTTCCCACAAATATATTCATATGCAGCTAAGGTAGTACAGCTTAGTACACATTTTTCTTTATTTTTCCTTTTTCTCAAGGGAACAACAGGAAATAAACATTGTGTCAGCCAGATGATAAGTTTCCTCTTAAATCTGGTTCTTCTCAAGGTTCTTCTTTAATATACAGTTACAGTTACAGCATTTAGCAGACTCTCTTGGCCAGAGCGATGTACAAACAGTGCTTAAAGTTACATTAAGAACATTTAAATACTGGTACAGATACAATCACGAAATAATGTGCAGCAAACCCAAAAAACTGTTGTAAAGCAGCATGGACATGAACCAACAGAATGGAGAAGACAACCTTGAAAAAAACTAAAACAGGCTCAGTTAACATGTCAGTATGTCAGTACTGCACCATAGAATAAAACGTCCGCTGGTACTCCACCAATTGGGCTGGTTACAGACTTATATTAGATGGTATAAGTATGGTATTGGTGGTGTTCCCGATTTCAGTTGATCTGATTAGTGCAGCTTAACAATGGTTTTATTCTTAGCATTGATGCAAGTCTCATGAATGTTATGATCTCTAAAGTTAGACTAAATGTTGAGAAAGTAGAAGACCAGTGCCGAATCAGGGTTTGTGAGTACTTGAGTAGTGTCTGTTTATCGATTAACTCCATCTTGTGTGACTATATTGTAAAACTGCTAATTGTTTCAATGTAGCTCCACCTCTTTTAAAGTAGCACTACTCTGGTCATATTCACCTCTCAGCCGAATGCTCTCACCTTACACCTATAGGTCCTATTAATCCTTCTTTAAATGAAGTGGAGTCATTTTATCAGGCTGGCTATTGACTGACTTGCACCCTTAATTACATCCCTTTGCCTGCTCTTTGCTGCTTTGTGAATAATTTAACAGCTACGGAATAATCACATGCTTAGTCGAACAGGTTCTTTTTTTTCCCCAACAAGCAGCGGTGAATACAAAGTGCTTTTCTGCTTCAACTAAAAATTGACTGTATCAGGGTGATGCATTAAAATCTCAGGTGTACATGTGGTGTAGGGAACAAAGCGACAAATGGCACCTGTTCCTAACATCTCGATTTATGTTTGTAAATGAGAAAAGAATAAGAGCTTGTGCTTCGCTGCCCAATAAACATTGACCACAGCCGACCTTCTGTACAAATTATTCTTTTTTCTTCTGTTTCTTGGCTCACTCCAAAATGAGATGCTTTTTTAAGTGCCAGACATGTCAGAGTTGCTGGTGTGTTTACTGTTTGTGATGTTCTTAACGCAGCCACTCATGCAGTCTGGCAAATGGTTTGTGAATAAACTGTGCAATTAGCGCAAGATTCCGTCGTTCTCTAGTGAGAGTGCCAAAGGTGATTCAGGATTTTGTATCTTACTCCAATGAGGGGATCGTTTTTCCTGAAGGGTTTCTCTCTTTGTAATCAGTTCCTATTCTCTTCATCTAAACAGGATTATTTGCTGAGTAATTCTTCCTATAAGCCAGTATAGGAAGTTATCATAGTTATCATACTACATCTGATAACTATAATACTCCATATTCCACAATACCATTTGTTAAGCTTATGTAACATATTTGTAATAGTTGTAGCATTTACATTTGCAGCATTTAGCAGATGCTGTTGTATGTATATTGTCATTAAAACATTTAAAAGTATTTGCTGACATTATCTGAAGCTGCGTGATTCATATCTACACTTTATGAATGTATGAACTGTATGCAATTGTGTTTGGGTTGGATCACCTTGTGTAGACATACAACTTTGCAAATTGTGTTTCTGTGTAAGGTTTTGATAATACCAAACACTCCTTTTGTGGGAAGTGGTAGCACAGTGATTAAAGTTTTGGACTGGAAGTCAGGGGTTTGGTTATTAGTTATTAATGTTGGCTCCCTGAACAAGGCCTGTAATTCTCAATTAATGAGTCACTCTGAATAATGGCTCCTACCAAATGCCATAAATGTAAATGTTTTGAAAGTTTTGAAAGTTTCGCACCCAAAGCAAAAATACACATGGCTCACAATTGTGTTTGGATCATGTCGCCAATAATGAAAACACCATAATATGCGATTCCTTTTGAAAATTGCAAAAGTATGTTTAATAAAAAGCATTAGAGTTCCAACAGAAATACTTTCTTTCTAAGAGTCACACAATGTACTTAGATTCCAAAGTGTAGATATTTACATTAGCTGCATTTACGTTCCAGTGTAGACACACAATAAATAATGCTTTACTATTGCTCAACAAGGTTCACTTTGTTGGTTGGTAGCTTGAGGTCATGGTATTAGATTAGACATGATTGTCAGTAGAGGAATAGACTGCATAAACTGCAGAACCGCTGCTTCTATACAGCTTTTATTTATAAAAAAATTATTTTTTCAATGGCACTTTGTCTCTGAACAGGACCACCACACGCCTCAGCTCTCTCTCTTTTCTGCTCTGTTCCCAGCTAACCTAATTTAGTCTTGACACATTAAGTTAATATCTGACTTCTCTGTCAGTTGGGCATGCATCGTGACTCATGCCCAGAAGCGTCTGAGTCTGTCTGCGGTATTTACCAAAGCCCAAAAAAGATTGTAGTTATTTGCGGTTCTGAGAGCACTTTGCAATGTTTGAGCCTTTGATCAAAATTTAGCTTTACTATATTAAGGACAGCTTATACAGCACATGCACACCACGTGCATTAGTTTTAACTAGTTCTGATATGTGTCTTCATAGGAAATATTTACACAAAATGAATGCATTCTCATAATCTTACCTACGGGTGGAGTGGTGACATTGTGGTTAGCATGGTCACTCACAGTAAGAAAAAATTCTCGGGTAAGGGGTCTTTCTGTGTGGAGTTTGTTGTATCTCTGCGCTTGTGTGGCTTTTTTGTGGGTACTCCGGTTTCTTCCCACAGTCCAAAAGTCTATGTGTGGCCCTTTGATGGACTGGCGACCTGTCCAGGGTGTACCACTTTCTTTCGTCTGTGTGTGGTGACATGGCCTCCAGCAAACCCCCCTGACCTTGAATTAGTGAATAAGCGAATGGGAAGATGAATGAATGAAAAAATCTTACTGACGTTGCAGTGCTGCTTTTACCATTACCTTGGAGTCGCATCACATTTAATGTCTAATAAAACACTATTTATTTTTCCTGGGGATTTAACCAGGAGTTGTACAATAGTGTTGATACTCAGGTCATTATCACACATATTGCTGGTTTGAGAAAATGAAAATTTGATTTGCGGCGGGCCTGGTTTGCACTGGATAACCTGACATGAAAAATGAGCTCCGGACTCATTTTCACACCAGGCCTGTTTACGGTTTAACGAGGAGAATTAATTAACCTCATTGATATTCCATACCTTGTATTACTCCAGGTGCTTTTGGAATGCCCAGTATCTATCTTTAATCCCTTTTAATTCTCTTCACACCAATCAGCTAATCTTTGATCACTTTTGCTGTTTTCCTTGTAACATGTGTAACTGGATGTTGACCAGCAGCAATAAAGGAAATGACAATATCTTGGGTGAATTTTTGAGGTGAGTTATTAACAAGCACCATTCATTAATCTTCTATCCCGCTTAGGGGGTGTGCTGGAGCCTATCACAGCACACATAGGGCGAGAGGCCGGGGTACACCCTGGACAGGTTTCCAGTCCATCTCAAGGCTACACATTGACAAACAACCACACACACTCACTCTTATGGTCAATTTAGAATCATCAATCAACCTAATAAACATGTTGTTGGACGTTGCAAGGAAACCGGAGTACCTGGAGGAAACCCACACAAGCGCGGGGAGAACATGCAAACTCCGCCCCAAAAGATCCCCTGCCCGGTAATTGAACCTGGGACCTTTTTTTTGTGAACCGAGCTAACTACTATGCCATCATGCCACCAAACAAACACCATTAATGTCTAACAAAATACGATTTATTCTGAAATTCAAATTCAGTTTAGTATTATTTTATTTTCCAGCACTTTTTAACAACAGACATAAAGCAGCACATGAACTGGAAATGCACCGATAACATTTCTAAAGAATTGTTTTTGTACCTCCTTGGTTATCTTTTTGTCTTTTTGCAAGGGTTTTGTTTTAGTTATTTTACCAGATTACTTTTATTATAAGTACTCATTTTTGTACCTCAATATTTTTGCAGTCAGCCGTGTGTGGGTTGTCATCCTTCATTTTGAAATATTTCCACAGAGCAGATGCTGGGTCTTTGTGCACTGAAGTTCTGTCAATGATATCAGAAGGAGCATTAGTCTTTAATATCCTAGTCTTTGTACGAGTACATGAGCTCAGTGCATCCTGAGAATTCAATACCAAATATTAAGAACATGTTAGATACAGAGTTTCACTTATAATTAGGCTATATTGGTATGTGAGAAGTATGTGAAAGTATTTGCCGTATATAAAGTATTAGGTTGTAATTATACAATTATACAATATATACAATTTTTATTATTTTATTTAGATTTTATTTTTATTCTTATATACCCATATATTTCCTGGAGTGGTCACCAGTCTATCACAGGGCCAAACACACTCCAAATGCTGCCATGGGGCAATTTAAAATGACCAGTGTTTTTGGACTGTGGGAGGATAACGGCTGACCCAGAGTAAACCCAAACAAAAATATTTTACTTTATCTTTCATTTACTGCTATCCATATGTTTTTCTCTGAAGTGCAGTAGTTTATACCCATTTTACTTTTGATGTAAGGGCAGTTTTTGTAGAAGTTTAGGGTACAAGACACTAAATTGATCTTTGAAATCATTTATAAAACATCAAATTATTTGTTAGTTTATTTCATAAACTAAATTTACTATTTATTTTGTCTAGGGATCTCAGATTATTTAAACATTTAACCTTTAAATATTAAATCTGAATCTGACGTGATTGATGTGTAAAAAGTGAGATGAAGCTACAGCAGTAAAACAAAGGTTTATTCCCTGTTAATGCAATAATGTCCTCTGGCACAACCGTATGTTCTCTTTGTGCTCACGTGGGTTTACCCCATGTACTCTGGTACACAGGTCAAAACATACGTTAGGTTAACAAAAGTGTGAAGCCGGCATGAAAAAAGCCTGGGTTCTGATATTGTGCTAAGCAATAATAAATAAATAAATAAATAAATAAATAGGGCATAGTGGTTAGCACGGTCACCTCACAACAAGAAGGTCTTTGGTTCAATTCCGGGCTGGAGATCTTTCTGTGCAGATTTTGGAGTGAATGTGCCCTGCACATTTATAAAAAATAAATAAATAAATAACCTCTGGCACAACAATTTTTTAAAAGCCTAAAAGCAAAGCTTTGTAGGAAGGCCTGATTTTTTTGACACTGAGCCACATCTATGATTGAGTGCTTCTCTAATGGAAATGATTCTCTTATACGTTTAGGATTGATTGATACTTAAGATCCATTAGCTGAACTAAGTGAAGGTTTTCAGTGACTGTATAAAGTAAAGCGAGTAGGAATGGAATGGAACGATCGAGTTTGAGCTCAGCTGAAAGTGTTTTTATTCTCTTGAAGAAAGAAAAGGTGGGGAAATTTTATCAGGTTTATCAGGAATAAATTGCTGGCAAACGAATGTAATTGTATAGCATTTTTAAGTCTGATGGAAATTTCTAAGGAAAGAACAATCATAATTATTTTAAAATACTCTGAAACTCATCCATTCATTCATTTCCTAACCTGCTTATTCCCTATGCTGGGTCACGGGGGTCTACTGGGCCCTATCCCAACTCACATAGGCAGGGGTACACCCTGGACAGGTCAATCCATCACATGGCAACAAAAACTAATTTCGAATCACCTTATGCACATGCTTTTGGACTTCAGAACAAGCCTACACAAGCGCAAGGAGAGCATGCAATTCCCACTCCATGTGCAAGAACAATACTTTAGTTGGTTGATTTTTGGCTTTGTTTTTGGATTGGTTTGTAATTTGTTTTTACACAGATGTTGTTTTGTGCCTGAAGCTGATGTCTTATAGGCTTTAATCAAAGTATTAGATACCTTTTTTAATCAGATAGCAACTGTCAGAATGTCTGATACACATCTGTTGCACACCTGGATATAAATCATTGCCATGTATGGGGCTTTGGAATATAACAATATAAAATATTTGACATCTCAAACAGGGGATTTGGTCGTATTGTCATGCACCATACAGGTGTAGACACTGTCATTTCCTGTTCCTTCTGTCTGAAACTTCCCTTTATCCTGTAGCTGTTGCTGTATTTATTATTTAGGACTTATGATCAGATAACCCAACTATCAAAATGCAACATTCCCAATGTTTTATATACATTAACACTTATTATTATTGTATAACACTTATTATTAGTGTTACAAAGATTTTGTATCATGTGACACAAAATTGTGTTACAAGATAAGCTTTATCTATCACAGTCATGTGGATCAGGAAAACTTAATGGGGAACTGAAAGTGAGACTTACTGGAGGAGGTGGTGTGATTCCTCTGACAGTATAGTGTGGTCTTCAGGGAACAAACACACTTGGATGTACATCTGAAATTTCATGTAAAATATATTTTTTTATGTTGCTAAGTTTCCATAACAGTAGCTATACTAAAAGGCCGGTAAATTAAAGAGTATGAGTTATAATACATTATTATATTAAAAAGGCATTGTGTTATTTAGCCGCATATGAATTGGGTTGTGTTCTTTTTCTCTGTCTCCCAGGAGGATGAGCTTCATGCTGCTGCCACTTACAGAAATCAGCCTGAGCTCCTAAACTTTCTATCTAAGAAGCACAGGAAGTTGCCATGGAAACCTGAGGTTAGCTTGCATCATTGCACTCTACTTTGATTAGGAATTTGGCACCATAATGATCACTTTTCTAAAACAGCTTGTTTATACGCATGGGTTCAAGTCCTACACTGCAGTATGTGACAGTTTTAAGAGAAGCCTAAACTTTAAAATGTGTTTTCAGCAAATTTTCCAAAAATAATGAATAGTAAGAATGTAAGAAGCTATAACCAACAAGTCTGCGGAAATGCTTATTGGGATTCTGTTAGCAGCGTTGTAACGGCGCCGTCGGCACAGACAAAGGGGCAGGATCCATAATGCAGTGAAGGTGAGTTTATTAAAGTGAGGGTGC
>JAOTRA010000008.1:3535439-3546179 GCA_026260255.1 Pseudolaguvia tuberculata | reverse complement strand
AGCTAGCGCAGTGTGGGGGCGGGGCTTCGTCAGCCTGTCGTCATATGAGGGGCGGGGCTCCGTTCATATCCTTACAAGCGTGTGCTAAGGATAAACTTTGGTCCTACATAAATTAGTAAACTTTTGTATGGTAAGAGGGAAAATTCTGGGTAAACCAAATGCCAGTAACCCAACAAAAACATCATATTAGGATCAACCAACAACTACTGGGCCTTTGAGTAAGGCCCTTAACACCCAATTGCTCAGATGTATAAAAGAGATCAGTTATTAGAGATCAATGTAAAATTACCTTGCATAAGGGCATCATAAATTTACAAATACCATAAATGTAAATTATATTGAGAGTCAACTATTTTGATTGTACGTTTACTCCAGATCTAGAAGTATAGTTGCCAAATACAAGCCTACTTAATATTTCTGTCATCCTTGTTCATGTATTTAGTTGATCACGTCTCCAGACCTGGTTTAAGACCGGGCGCACAGTGAGACCTGAAACGCTACTATTTACTGTTAAAGTAGTTTTGCAAGGTTTTAGTTTTTTACCTTTCCTGCTGACTGAAGAGACACACTTCATTTCCCTGCGGTGGCTCAAAGTCAATTTGCAATTGAGGAATATCATTTCAGGCACACAGTGCTGCTGCGGAATTACCTTTCTAATCATCGTTGCCTAGTTCGGGCTGTCTTGTTTAAAATAATGGGGCGGCAATTTACTGTGAACTTAAGAAGCAATACAGCAAGCAAGATTGACTGACAGATAATCTTGCTGCGTCTCATTTGCCTCAGGCAATAAGGTAAGTGATGCAAACTGCCTGTAAACCATTTGGAAAAAAAACTATTTTTATTTAGTCAATAAAGCAGAAATAAGGGTACAGCAAAAGTGCGGTCAGCGTGAATATATATGTGAAATTGCAAAGCTAGTTGTTACTTGATTCTGACATTGTGTGACTGTGTTTCTGAAAAAGCTATAAGTATGATTGTACAATCTTTAAGACAATTTATATCTTGTTTTGTGTCAGTGGTCTTGTTTACAGCGGGAGACAAACATTATTTGCTTCCTGCTGATTTTGTGTGTCCACTAATAAAGTAATAATGAGAATTTCATTTTAATGGTGGGTTTCCATTCATCAGTGAGAGACAGAATAACAATAAAAAAAAGCAGACCCCTGTGACCCAGAATTAGGGAATAAGCGGGTAATAAGATGAATGAATGAATGAATGAATAAACATCCAGAACCATTTCTATAGTACTAAATGGCAAAAGTTGATCCCTGGAAAATTTTTTCTGTGAAATTGATAAAATTTCCTGAGAAATTACATTTACAATTAAAACATTTAGCAGATGCAAAACTGTTGAAGGAGTAGCATTAAGAAAGAGACAGTTACATTTACAGCATTTGGTAGACAGCCTTATCAAGAGCGACTTAGTCTCATTCTTTTTATACAATTGAGCAATTGGATATTACCAGCTTGGTGGTACAATAAATTAAACCACGATCTTCTAATAAGCAGTCCAACACTGTAACCTCTGCACTACTATTTTCTTCATGCAACAAGTCTAGGCATGTCTGGAAGGACATAGAATGTGTTTGTAATAAATTGTTTAGAATCAGGGTTGTAAAAGCAATTATTTTACTTTTAAGAGCGGATAAGAGCATCTGGCAAAAATTTAATTGCATATTTTTATTTATTTCTTTTTCTTCTTTTTTGATAGATGGATGGATGAATATACAAGCGTGTCACATAATAAGCCAGGTTTGGGGGTGATTCACTTCTAAAGAGTTGAGAACCACTACCCTATATTATATATTATACGTTTACATAAAAATAACATAATAATAATAATAAAAATCTCATCTCTACTGGGGGCCGCGTGGCTAGCACGGTTGCCTTACAACAAGAAGGTCCCGGGTCCGATTCTGTTTTTCTTTGAGAAGTTTACATGTTCTCACTGGCCATGCGTTAGTTTATTACAGGTACTTTAGTTTCCTCCCACAGTCCGAAAACATGTACTGTAACTTAATTGGTGATTCTAAATTGCCTATAGGAACCAGTGTGAGTGTGTGTAGATGTTCGTCTATGTGAGGCCCTACAATGGACTGATAACCTTTCCAGAGTGTACCCCTGCCTCTCGCTCTATGTGCGCTGACATAGTCTCCAACAGACCCTGTGACCCCGAACAAGGGAATAAACATGGTAGAAGATGAAGGACTGAATTAACATCTCTTCTTTTTCTGTATATTAATCTTGAATGAGTACATTCAAATCTTTGTGACACTAGCAACTCAACTTGTAACTCCCTCCTTTGTACATCTTAAATAATATTTTCCCTTGTAGTCCTGAAAGGCATTATAATATAACTAAAATTCATACGTTACTTTTATTTATTTAATTTATTAGCAATTTACTACTTGTATTTGTTTGTTTATGCATGTGGAAACAGTTTCTGCACAAGCGATAATCATGTTCCATAGTGAAAGAACATTAATAGCCTCTTGACTCAGTGTTACTGACACACCCATTCTGTTATTAAATAAGCAGCTTCTATTGGCCAACTCTGACTATTAAGCAAAGTGAGAACAGCTGAAGAGCTAGTCACAAGGGTGTGTGTAGGGACACAAGGCCATCGCAGTCTCGTCAAGACCAAATGCCACTCTCTGCCAAATGCTATTGTGCTATAGTAATGGCATGCTAACCGCAAGACGCAGCTAATTACCACAGGCTTCCAGCTCTGGAGCAAGGAGGCTAGGCAGAATAAAGCAGATTTACCATCTCCACCATCTCTCATTATAAATTTACCCACTGACAATGAACACATTGTCATTTGATCACTATTGCTTTTAAGGTCTTTACTACGACGACTCTGTAGCTGGACAGAATGATTGGAATGCAGCTGGGGATACTCTTCCATATAGCTACATAGATAGCCTGCTTAATGCCTGGTCTTATCACAGGCATTAAGCAGCATCTCTCATTTTTAGAAAATGTATTCCTCATGGTCCTAGATGAAAAGATAAAAGTTATTATGGAGTTGTTAACGAGTTCATTATTGTGATAATGAGGAGCATTCAATTGCTGTTTCAGTCATTAAAATATGTTTATCTATAATAATAGTTTGCATTAATGATTCATTCTGCTTTTACTGTTTATCAGCATCCTCACACGTTCATCTGCAACAATGAATTTGACGATTACTCCCTTTTCCTTTCCTTTCTTTTCCTCTTATTTTTTTTTCCTGTCATTTCCTTTTACAAATAATTGCACACTAAGTACTTTCTGCATATAGGCCATGTTAGATAGACCTAAATACACCCATTTTGGAGATGTTATTACACAACGGAATTTACTCAAAATTATTTCAGTCAACTTATTAGTGCTCTTCACTGAAGAAATAAGCCACTTTCTTCAATAGACAAACAAAACCCTTCCTTCCTTCCATTGTTAATGTTCTTCTTTCTGTCCTTCCTTCATTCATTTGTTTCATTCGTTTCACAGTCACTGATGGTTGGAGGTGTTGCTGGTGTTTTCTGAGGTCCATGGTCAATGCAGCTGTATACCAGGTCGTTTCAGAGCACTTTATGCTTTCTTCTTCCGACCAACTTTATGGACTTGCAGATTTATTTTTCCAACAGGACTTGTCACCTGCACATAGTGCCAAAGTTACCAGTACCTGGTTTAAGGACCATGGTATCCCTGTTTGTACTTGGCTAGCAAACTCGTCTGACCTTAACCTTATAGAAAATCTATGGGTTATTATGAGGTGGAAGATGCTACATGCCATTCACAACGATGCAGAAGAGCTGAAGGCCACCATCAGAACAACTTCTTCTACCCGCACTTGCGTGGGTTTCCTCTGTGTATGCCGGTTTCCTCCCACAATCCAAAAACATGCAGATTGTGGATTGGTGATTGTAAATAGTCCAGAGGAGTGAATGTGTGTGAATGGTTGTTTGTCTATGTGTTGCCCTGAGATAGACTGGCGACCCATCCAGGGTTAACCCCCACCTCTCGCTTTATGTGTGCTAGAATTAGCGCCAGCAAACCCTTGTGACCCCAAATTAGGGAATAAGCGGGTAAGAAGATGAATGAATGAAAAAGCAAAGATAAGTGCAAAAGAGCAAATATGCAAAGACAGCACTTTGATTATAAAAAAAAACACTGTATAGACTTCCCTTTACAAATTAATAAATGTTAAAGCTACAACTTTAAACCTGTTTACACAAACTATAAAACAAATAAAAAAATTCTAAAATCATTATATTTTCCAATATAACCAGCAGTTCTGTGTGGCTTAATCTTTCCAAATCATCAACAAATCAAAGTGAATGTGGTCTCTCTTGCAACTGTCTCCTGAGTGCAGATTGCAGTAGGGTAAAAAGGTCATGTTCAGTCCAGAGATGATCTTTATCTGGCATCTGTAATATGCAATCCTCTCCAGCGAACATTCTGATGGAACATTTGTGACAGTAGCTGCTCGTTAAAATGCGTCTAAGGTTTTACCAACAGGGAACAAAGGTACATTAGATCCCAGCAGCCATATTTTGAGAGCGTCGTGTAACGCACACACACACACACAATCCCTGTCCATAGGTGACAAATCGGTGCCAGCTTGTCATTCTGAATGGTGGTGTCACATTTATACCTTGCAACCTTTTTTAGAGCTTATGATGGGATGTGGGTGGTGATGCGTGTAGCAGGTGGCTGAGGTTCATGAACTGTGAAGGATCCCAAATATTGCTGAACCTCTGCTAATCAACTGGACTAAACACTGATCGACCCTGAGTGAGTGATGGCGAAATCATTGTGGTGTATTTTCAGCATTCTAAAATCAAACTTTAAGAGACAAACCTTCTATAGATAACACAACACAACTAAAGATGTGAGACCTTTTCTTCTCTGTGTCAAAATCTCAATTTTAAAAACATGTAATTCTGGTAGACATGTGTTTGAAAGATGTTTTTATGTATCACCCGACACAAACAAACACACAAACAGAAAGACACATCACATAGAACACTATGATACGTTTAGAATCCTCTTAGGTTAAATATAGTTCCTGTATCGGCTGAGAGGATGTGCATTGCATTGCATTAGTAAAATGGAAAAAAAACAAAAAAAACAACAAAACTAAACAACAGGAAGTAGGGTAAACACAAACAAACTATTTTAAATTAAACTTCCTTTCTTTTTGTTTTCTTTCCATTTTCTTTTATATGAATCGATTTTGGCAATGGCATTCACATTGTGTAATATTTTCTATAATGATCCCAGACTTTTAAAATGAACAAAGGCTTCTAAATAAATGGCACTAGTCCTTTCACAAGGAGATACACAGTGTGTACATGAATCTCAAAGAGCGGTGCATTTATTTTGTATTGACCGCACCCATGCTCAACATTTTATAGTTTCTGTACAGGAAATATGATTTGGTTCCCCTCATGAGTTTTTTGTTCATGTGACAGCCTCTTACTGTATCAGCTATGCAGTCAGTGGCCGAAAACAGAAATTATTAGTTTCTTTTTTTGGTACAAACAGATGCAATTTGATGCATTGATATATACATGCATATACATATAAACCCTCCCTCCCCTTCTGACCCAGGGCACCATAGAAATTTCTTCTGTTCTGTTCACATCCACATATGAAAACGCTAACATATATATACTTCAGGGGTGGGGAACCTATGGTTCGCGAGCTAGGTGTGGCTCTTTTGATGATTGCATCTGGCTCGCATATTTTGGCTTTTCTGATAAAACATAAAATATTATCACTTGTTTTAATCCATCCACACCGCTAATGTCCTGTTCAGGGCTGCAGGGCTGCAGTTGGCTGCAGGAGCAATTGTCCATTATTTTAATTGGATGATGATAATAGCCTACGTTGGTCGTTGCTGGGTAAACAGGTAAATACCCCCTTTTGAATCAGTCTAAAAATATATTATATAGCTCTCACTGATACATTTCCAAATATTTTGCTTTCATGGCTCTTTGAGTCAAAAAGGTTCCCGACCCCTGACATTCTGTGTATATACACAACTAATGCATGTGTCTTTCTTGTCAGGATTGTATGACTCTCTATTCTATTTTATGAATGTCTATAAGTGCATCGGGTTATTATTTATACGCACATTTTTATAGGTGTGAAATGCATATATATACATAAGAAGAAAATACTTGGATTGGATTAAAAAGTCTTACATACAGTTTAATTCACTGCTTCACAATTTGGACACAAACTTTCTCCTCACCCGTGATGAATGCCTGATGTCAATAATTCTTTTGTGTCTGAATAAAAAACAATTCCTAAAGCCACACTCCTGAATTGATTGGAAAGGCTTTTTAGACGTGATGTTTATTACTGTAACAGAAAGACTTCATTTTAAACAGGACGATTAGGAAAAATACATCCAGATCTTCTGGTCAGTCATCTCAATACTAAGATTATTCATTCATTTATGTATTTTCTCACCTGCTTATTCACGCTTATTCACGGGGGTCTGGTGGTTATCCCAGCGCACATAGGCCGAGAAGGGGTGGTTGAAATCCATCACAGGGCAACACATAGACAAACAACCATTCACACACACTTTCACTCTTATGGACAATTTAGAATCACCAATCAATCTAATCTGCATGTTTTTGGGCTGTGGGAGGAAACCAGAGTACCTGGAGAAACCCCACTCAAGTGCGGGGACAACATGCAAACTCTACACAGAAAGTTTCCCGGCCCGGGAATCGAACCTGGGACCTTCTTGTCGTGAGGTGACCGTGCTGAACACTACGCCGCAGTGCCGGGTTATTTTATATTTTTTTCTAACTTCATTTAATGTTCATTAAATTAAGAGCTGATAAAATATACATCTTTCACTGTTCAAAAATGTATAAAATCTGTTAAATGTTCATTGTACCTACCACTGAGTGAGTTACTGCATTGTACTCTGTGTGTGGTATTTGGATGTATATATTCTGCATATTTAGAAGTGAGTTCTAACTGTAACTGAGCTTAAAAAGAAATGATCTGACAAAGATAGAAAGTAAGATATTATTTGCACATCTATTGAACGGAAATGTTTCTTATATACATATGCGATTTGTGGGTGTTGCAAAAACACCCCACAACAATAATGTCCCGGATTAGATTCCTGGGCAAGGGGTCTTTCTGTGCAGAGTTTGCTTGTTCTCCTTGCGCTTGCATAGGTTTTCTCCGGGTACTCCAGTTTCTTCTCCCAGTTTAACGATTGAGTTTGTGAAGTTTAATGTTTACACTTTAATGTTTGGCTGGTAAACTGTATTGTATGGTAAACTGTTTCACCTGGTAGACCTGTTGTAGATTACTTTGTAGTCTAATGTTTAACAATAGAAAATGTTAATAAATCAACCAGTGGATGAGAAAATTACCGTAAGCAAGGATTTAGCACATTGAACCAGATAATCCGAGTGGATAGGTTAGAAGTAGCCGGAAAAAGAACTTAACTTAAAAAGTAACTTAATCAGCCCTGTTAATTACAGGTATCTGTTTTTAGTGTCTGGTTATCAGTAGCTTTCTATAGGATAACAAACTAATAGGGCAGAGTGCTAATTAAAACCACTTTGAGCTGGTGCAAAAATAAAACCTACGCAGTGGTTTGGTGCTGTAAATCTTATTATTCTGACAGTTTTTTCCTTTAACCTGATTTTCCCTGATCCGGAAAGTCACGGAGGTCTTGGAGAGTCAGAAAAAAAGTGCAGCAAATCACTACATATAAACACAAGGTTTAACTGGGTTTAATTGAAAAGCCTCCGTTTGCTTCTATGAGCATTAAAAGGTGTGTAGATGAACTGTCTCTAATCTCCATTTATTGATTTAATTTGGGGAAAGCAGCAGTGGGTGAGAAGAATCAATTTCAAGTTAACAGTAAAGAATAAACAGTAGCTGATTGAGAGTATTTTTTTGTCTAAGTCTAGCTCATTGAAATTGGCTTAATCAACATGGAAAACATCAAAACCACCCAAATACATGCCAGCAACTCTTTTATGTCTCGAGGTCGGGATTGGAATTCATTGAATCTCTAGGAATTACAGATCAGACATATATTAGTAATAACAGACAAACTATTACTATAAGGTATTGATTTGCCCCGATGGAATTGTGTGTCTGTATTATGTGCTGCACAATTTATAAGACTATAGGCAGCTCAAGAGGAAAAGAGGAAAACACATCATTAAAAATATATATAAGATAAGGTGCATGTATGCCACGTTCTGACCATCACAATCCATCGGTTGTAGTCGTTTATTATTGGAGAAGCTGTTCTCAGAAGATTTGCGAAATGCAGGTCATCCTGCAGCAGGTAGGCATGTGAACTATCCCAGTAGTTTGAGCCTTCTTAATATTTCTGCATCAGTTACACCTGATGTCTATAACGATCCTTCACAATTTTTACTCTCCTAAATTTCTCATTTCAGTTGATAGGTTTTTTCTCTAAATGCCCTCATTTTTAATTTTTTAAGATTAAATCTGTAATGTTGCATTCAACTATAATAATCTTTCTATGTCTCTCTTTCTCTCTATCTTCCCCCTCCCTGTTTTTATTATTTTCTGCTCACAGTATAAGGGTCAGGCAAACCTGCACGTATTTGAAGACTGGTGTGGCTCATCTACTGCCCAGCTTAGAAAGAACCTACATTTTCCACTTTTCCCGCATGTGAGTATAAGTCCAGGGGTGTGTTTTTTATTGGCCATGTGTGCTTCTCTGCTCATGACATTCTCACACAGACTAACTACATAAATCAAATTAAAATTATATTTGTCACATACCTGATTATACATGGTACATCATGCAGTGAAATGTGCTTTTACGACACTCTTATCTAAAAGTAAAATGGAATAGTAATATAGTAAAATAGGAATAGGTAGGACATATGCACAGACAAGAAGTGACACAAGAAGTACTAGGGCCCAGCTAAATGTGCTCTCTTTTGACAAGGGTGCAATCATGACAGTACCTCTTGTTTTAAGATTCCACCTGGCGTCCTAAGAGGGTGTTTCTGTGGGCATAGAGCTGGGCATTTAGGGTGATTGGCAAGAAAGACCTTTTTAAGATTAATCCTGGCTCAGTCCATATGCAGAGCAAAAGTCTGGCATCTCGATTTTTTTTGTGATGCGCACTTCTTCAAAATCCTTCCCACACCACTGTTTAATGGGCCTTATAATCTGGCGCACTTTATGTGTGAAAAATACCTGTTTATTAATATAGCGCCTTATAATCCGGGGTGACTTATAGTCACAAAACTACGTTAGTTAACAGGCAAGGGCTTCTGGAAATTGTGCTTGATGGTCAGGACTGGAATGGAAGCGCTAGCGAAGCGGTGCGTGGACGGAAAGGGATATGCGATAGGACAGGATCAGTTCCAGATGATATGTGACAGGGTTAAGTTTAACCCTAAAGGGCCCCACATACCTAGGCCCAAGTAACTTACTTGTAGTGGACTTCTCTGGTGGAGAGCCAGACCAATAGTCCTTGCTGAAACTCAGCTCAGGGTGAGGTTTTTATGATTGTGATTTGCCTGAATTACGTTGTGCTCTGACTTCCCTCTGCCACTGAACATGATCCTTACGTAGCATGTAAAATCTGATACAAATACACGAGGGTGAAGAGTAAAAGAAAGCGTTTATTACTAATATAGGGGCACTATGATTATCTTGTCATGCCTTACGGGTTAGCCAGCACACCTTTTGTCTTGTCATGCCTTACAGGTTAGCCAACGCACCTGTCGTCTGTAGGTACCAGTGGTTCTATTGACAGAATTTAAGACCTAATAGTCAATACATTGCTGTAAACTGCCATCCATTTTCTCCCCTATGAAAAAGCCATTGGTAAAGGATGGATAAATCTTTTAGCTAGAACTTCATCAATGTTTTCTTGCGTCTCTGGGTTCTCAGGCAGTGACTGTGTGTGTTCACGGCTACTAGGAATCCATTAGGGCTGGAAAGGCATAAGACACTGAATCAACACAGAGTATTACAATCACAGAGAAACAAACCATGTATGACAAAGATTGTAGCATTTTCTTTTTCTTGATGGCATGCAGCTATCAATGGACATGTGGCACTGACATGGCTAACATGGTAAATCTGGCACTGTCGTAAAAATCCTCTGAATTTCTCCAGTGTAACATCAAACTTTCCGCAACTGAGTAGGGCTGTCGGTGTTGTACCAGGAGTTTTGAGCTTTATTCATTCCTCTTGGAAAGCATGCAGAGCTTGAGGATGGTAATTCACTGTAGCTTGTAAATGTAATAGCTCAGCTTCCAGTTCAGAGTTGAGCTTTATTAAATGGAAACAGGAAAGTTCATAAACACGGTCAAAAAAGAGGTTAGAAACAACTAACAAATGCAGAACCAGGCAAACAAATCAAAAACAGTACCAAAAATCTCATAATTAAAATTCAAGCAAAAGTCAAAATCCAGACAATCCAAAATACACATGAAAAGCATATTAAGCTGCATAAGAACTGTACATAGTAAACATAGAAGGCTAACAGGAAGTGACACCAGAAGTGTACTAGTGCCTAGCTAGTACTCCAGTGATGGCGCCTTCTGTTGAGAGGGTGGAATCGTGAAAGCCGATGATGCTGCTCCTGCTGCTAATAATGATGATGATTAGTAGTAGTAGTTGTAGTCTTTTAAATCTTCTTCTTCTTCTCCTTTCGGCTGCTCCCGTTAGGGGTCGCCACAGCGGATCATTCTTCTCCACCCTACCCTG
>JAOTRA010000008.1:3465271-3480643 GCA_026260255.1 Pseudolaguvia tuberculata | reverse complement strand
TATATATAGTGATGAAGATAACTGTCCTAAGAGCAGTCATTACTATGTGCACTGAAGATGGAATGCACATGTGGCAAGGACATGTGTTTTGTATAAACATGGCCTGAACGGTTATTCTAAGAGCTTTGGACTAATCCGTCTAGCACAATTTCATTTTGAAGGAAGGATATTTACAATAATTTTTGCCATCATTAAATCTTTCCTCATACTATGAGAACAATGCGTGGGTTTGATGGGTCCTTTCTTGCTTTTGCACAGACTGATGACACAAATCTAGTTTATCATTATACAAGTCACGTTTGTTTTGTGTACGGATTGCTTTGTGCTTTGCCCCAAGGCTAATTAGTCGAGGGGGTTGGGGATGGAGTCATGTGACTGGACACTTTTGTCCTCAATTAGGAGAACATACTGTCTTTGTGGCTAAATCCATCCCAAATGCCGTTACATCTGCTCCATCCCTCATAATAGGGCTGTAGAGTTAATAGGGGACATCTGTAAGTGAAGCTCAGAGAGAGACAAAGCTGCCATTATGATCTCGCCTTAATAATCTCTGTGTCGTTAATTTAAGCAAAATTTTCTTAGTGAAGCTGCGATCTATTCAAGCTGTGATCTTGGTACTTAGTCACACTTTGGCTTGCTGTGTATGACGCAGCAGTTTGTTATGGGAGTCGGCTTGGCCCGAGTGAAATGGTGAAGAACACAGGAAATATTCCAGACAGTCATCATACGCATTGGAACAAGGCTTCAAACGTTTACTGCTCTTTTATTGCACATCATAAATATGTTGTGATATTTTACATGTGAAGATCTAAATATTATTTTTTTATTTATATTATAGATAGATCTATACGTTGTAACTTACAACAATAACAATTTATTCCTATTTAAACATTATTTATAAATTACTGAATATAACTCAATGAAGCATTATACAGTATACTAATCCTTGTTTTAATGTTTCATTTTTTAAACCTTCATTTATTATACCTATTTTTATTATACTTTTATTTATTTTTATCATAACAGCTATATTTCCTCTTTTTTACTTGCTCCTGATTTGATCTAAATTTATACCACAGTATTAATCTAAATAAGTCCTAAATCTATCTATCAATCTATCTATGTTATCTGAATAATCAAATAATTACTATAATATCAACTAGATTAGAACACTGGAAAAATGTTATAAAACTTCATTAAACGATGTACCATCCATTAAAGATTCTTTGTTAGTCAAAAGGATCCAATAAAGCGATTCTTTATTCGAAGCAGTTACATAGAAAAATGCAGTGAAAATAACGTGAACAGGTTATTAGGATGATTATTTATCCATAAAATAATAATCATTTAATCAAATCTCTAAATGAAATAAGTATTACTCCAGCTCAAAGCAGTTTGATTTTTACCGTTTGCGATTAGCTGTGTCATTTCCACCTGTGATATGAACTACTTAATGTCACACCTCTCTGTTCATAAACATTTATGGACCAGTTTAATGGAAAAACAGTTTGGCACTTGGGTGTTTAACAAGGAATCGTTTTAGCAGGTATGTAATTGCTGTTTAGTGTCCATACCTCAAAGCACCAGATCG
Source organism: Pseudolaguvia tuberculata (assembly GCA_026260255.1). Lineage (NCBI taxonomy): Eukaryota > Metazoa > Chordata > Actinopteri > Siluriformes > Sisoridae > Pseudolaguvia > Pseudolaguvia tuberculata. The sequence continues at coordinate 3,479,052 of JAOTRA010000008.1, read as the reverse complement.
TAAAAAACACTAGAATTGAATCTTGTGGGTCACCTACACATGGATTATTAGATAATGTTACAGAGGAATTTTAATAAATCAATTATAAGTCATTTATTAATTATTGCATTTGGCCTTCAAGCTCGTACCACAGTTTCTTGCACAGGTGCTCTGTATATCATTATTGTTTTACTTTGGGCACCAATATAATCTGAGTTCTTTGCCATGTGTTTTATTTCTCTGTCTCCCACACACACACACACACACACACACACACACACACACACACACACACACACAAAAACAGTAGTTAAGTCTAAGAAAAGTCTCCCTACTAAGCATTTCTCATCCTGGGTAAACACTACTGAGCACATAACTACTGCCAAACCTCAGCTTCTGTCCAAGTCTTGAATTCCCATCATCTCAGAAAGCAAGACTTTAACAGTTGAACAGCTGAAAGCGAATTTTCATTGTCTGTATTCTGATCGACTCTTCAATCCCAAGTTTATTCAGCACCATTCACTTGTTTCCCCGTATCAGGAGCCTCATACTTTTGAGTTAGTGTGGACTGTGTTCATTGCTGTAAAAGATGCCCAAGAGTCTCCTAAACATTATGTCTTGATAAACTAACAGTGCAGTGATCAAACTGTAAAATTCAAACCCTCCTCCAGAGAGGAAATGTATTAGCACAGTTCTCGTGTAGCAGGCTGAACCAGTGCCACCGCATTGTTTGGGAACAGTTTTGTAATGTGCACCCGGGTGGAATAAAATTGATGAGTGCAGTGGCTTACAGAGATTTGTAACTAGGGAAAAGCATCCAGAAGCCTCTCTCCTCTCCTCTCTTCTCCTGGCCCGAAACACACATCCGAAAGTTTTGCCCTGCGAGTGTATACGTAGCTTTTGGTTAGTGGTTTGTGGATGGAATGACCACAAGGAGACTGTAACTCGTGGGAAAGCAAAGACAAGAAGAGGTTTTCAGGAGCAAAGTGATTTGAATAGCAATAACAGCAAAGGAGAAAATTAATATACTGTTTTATTAAAGAGCTCAGAATAAAATACTACCCCATTTGTTGAGTTTCTACCTGCGAGTGTATGTCTATTGCTGTTATTCTGGCTGTTAGATTAGCTTCCTTCTCCCAAAATAACAGTGAGAAAACTACAATTATCACCTCCCTATGCTTCAAATTCAGCAGAGAAAAGCATGACGCACATTGGATGCTAAAACTTAACCATTCTTCCAAACTACCTCATTATCACTAGATGCTGCACAGTCTAAAATTAGGTTTTGGTTTGAACACAAATGCTAATTAATTACCAGAATTATTTTGAGCATAAAACGGAATATTACATAACTTCATCCTTAACATTTCGGATATTTGTTTTATTTCTCCTGGGATTTCCTTGTCGTCTCTCTCCTGAAGTTTCCTGTGCTTGTGGTTCTGTCTGTTGTTTATTTAATAGTGTCGAGCCTATAGCTAATAGGAGGGTGTTTGGCTGGGCTGTTCTCTATGGTCACTGACAGTAGAATGAAGACAAATTTGACCCAGCATGCTTGCCATGTGTGCAGAAGTTGGTGGCTAGATAAACCCATTTATAGACTTATTTAAGTATAAGTCGGAAGGCCATGGAAGAATTATATTGTGGAAGGTATGTATGAAAACGAGTTAACAATACCATGTAGTAATTTGTGTTTCAGGTGTTTATATTTACACTTATACAAGAAATAAATCAAAGGAAATTTGAGTACAAAACAGTAACATCTGTCGGCCATTAGTTGGTCAGTATTTGTCTGAGAAAGAACCTAAACCCGCGTTTTGACCCTTTCTTCACCCTACACTGGTCAGGAAATGCCTACATTACAGTCATCTAAATATGTCTAAAACCTCTGGATTTCACAGGCCTGTTTGCCTCTTTAGGGTTTGCTTTTGTGGGAGGGCAAATGGAAAGGTTTTTTTTTTGGAGAAACAGGAAGCAGTCCCTCCCCAATTCCTTTTTTCCTTTTTCCATCTGGTCTGCATGTCTTAATAGGGTTCCTGTGGGTGGTCCCTGGGGCTGCTGGGTCAGAGGCTTCGCATTGCCTTAAGGCCTGCTGCTTACTGTCAATCTCTGATGTAGTGTGCCTTAAGGGCAAACGTATATGAGGGTTGTTTCGTTGAGCATAAATCAATTAGTTGATTATATAATCTTTGCTATTTATAATCTAGAATATCCAATTCTTCCACTTCTTTATTGCAGACTAGAACTTCCATGCTGTTGAAATATCCTTGAAGGGGTGTGGCTAGAAGTTGGTATCTGAATGACAGTGTTGTGTTTACAGTATGGGGAAATGCAGGGAACATGGGGATGGGATTATGTCCACAGGGTTGGCTGTGCTTTAAAGTAAATGTTTGAGCGTCTGTACTTAAACAGCAGCTGATTCCATGGGGGAGGGTCAAAGAAAAAATCTCAGTGATACAAACAATGCTTACAGAGTTAAGGAATTTTGGGACAGGTGTCTCCTTCTCCAAGAGGAAGACATTTAAACTGGCAGTAAATAGGCCTGACTGAGATATTTGAATGGCTTCTTTTCCTTCCCAGAGCAAATAAAGAAACTAAAGCAGCAGGCTATCCTCTGTGCAGACATGCCTTTTAGATTTGTATCAGCATGACATCTAAATGACGTTTGTCCGGGGACATGCTATAGACATTCATGCAGGTTGGCATATTGACATACACTGCAGATTTAAGCTAAGCTGAATTTGTTGCATTTGGTTAATGTGCTATAAATGCAATAGGAAGAAATAAACATAATGAACGGATTAGCGCTCATGAATGGGCCATAACATAAAGTACACATTTCTACTGGCAGTGAAAATTATTCATTGATAATTACTTTATAAAACCCTTTCCAATGCATTTTGAAATTAGAAACCTAACATGCTGTTTGAATTATAGGAACCCACATCCAGTGCTGAACACGTGTCTGGTGTGGCACACGAGGGAAAACAATGCAATCTGAGTAAATGAAAAGTGGGGTGGGCTACAACAATGAAGCTTTGTTCTTCTACATGCCTTAAGGTCCCTGTTTCCTACTGATGACTGCAGTGGTGTATGGGAGATTGGGTGTCTCACAAAGGTGTTAGGGTTAAAGGTCATATAGCAACATTTTTCACATCTGCACGCCTCTGTGACCTGACGGCTGGAAACCATGATACCATGTTTGAGTATTACGGTGTTTTTTTTTCCTCTTCGGAGAGAAAAACCTGCTCCTTGTCATCTCTCATTGTATTTGATGATCAATGATTAGGGATTTAATAAAGTTAGCTTTTATAATGAAAACTTTGTGTGACAAACAGACCAAAAACATATGATAAATTAGATGGAAGGGGATTCATGTGGAAGGGTCTATAGGGTGTGGTTATAGGCAGTGAAATAGATACCACATCCTTTACTTGGGAACTCTGTAGACATTGTTCTGGAAAAGTAAGGTTTGAGACATTATCTTTACTTTACTTACATTAGTATAAAGTTCGATGTTTATTCATAGAAAGAATGTTTATGCAGAACCTACAGTGGAATTGATTAAACTCAGATTGCAATGTTAACCAATAGACTCCAACAGTCTGTGTAAAATTTAGATTTTTAGTTTCAGAAGACTAGGACAGCATGGTGACTTAGTATCTATCACTGTTGCCTTACAGCAAGAAGTACCGGGATCTCTCTGTGTGGGTTTTGCATCTTTTTCCCATGCTTGTTTGGGTCATGGGACTGATGACCTGTCTAGAATACACCGCATTTCGCCCTTTAGCGTGCTGGGATACGCGCCAGCAGATCCAGCATTAGTTGGGTAACAGGAATCAGTATCTTCTTCTTCTCCTTTCGGCTGCTCCCGTTAGCAGATCACTCTTCTCCACACTACCCAGTCCGCTACATTTCTTCTACTTATTTGTGATCCGCATATTTGAATTGGTACAGTTTTACGCTGGATGGCCTTCCTAACGCAACCCTCCCCATTTATCCGGGGTTGGGACCGGCACTAAGAATGCACTGGCTTGTGCAACCCTAATGGTTGGTTTGGTAACAGGAATCAGTATAAGAATCTTAAGTATTGCACATTTGAAAGAGATGTTCAGCATGATGGTAACATTGAGTATGCGAGTCCCGCAGGGGACTCAGCAGTGTTTATGTTTTAATAATTACCATCAAAGTGAGAAATTTCCACTGAAGTAAGGAAAAGTTTTCTGTTTTTGGGAAGAGCAAATAGACAGTTCCTTGGCTGAAATAGGGGAATCAATAAACACAATTCTTGATTCACATGCTAAGATGAAAATAAAACTAAATCCAGATTTAGGGAAAGTTCTCAAATCGTTTGTCAAACAGAAACCATTTTGTCAAAGCTGACCCCCTTGGTAGACTTACATTTTTATCTCTTTCATACAACTGAACAATTGGAGATTAAGGGCCCTGCTCAGAGTGGTTGCTTGGCATAGCTGGGAATCGAACTGCAGCCTTTCTTAAACACTAAGCTACACTTTCCATTAGTTTTACGGTACATGGGTGTTTACCCTACAAACCCCAAACAGCGTGTTTAAAAAGTGTAAAAAACATAATGGAACAGTTTAGTCAAAGCTGCTTTTGCCCCATCATTACTCAGTGTCCCCTCTAAACAGCAGAACAATGGTGCTTTGGATTTGACTACCTTAGTCTTCTCCTCCAGCATGCTATATCTGACACGGCATAGTGTGACCAGAGGAGGTTTTTCTGCTCTAAAACCAGATTTGTGGTTTCTCTCCTAATTGTAAAGGTTACGTAGTGGAGAAGGGAAACTGGTTCTGCATTATAATAAAAAGGTCCTTCTGTCCAAAGAGAGGAAAGAACGAGTAAATATTCCCACCAAATCGAAGGTTTCAAAAGCTCATACAAGCACGACACGTCTGGAAATCAGCATATATACTGTGTAGGAGTATTAGGTTTCCTAGAAACCTGTACAAAAAGGTGCTGGTTTTAAGAAAATGACAGGTTAGAAAGGCCTTCGTTTGATGGTTTCCACTTTTACTCGGATCTTCCATTAAATATTCTAGGCTGTAAATCATGTGTTTTCTTAAAGTGATAACTTCATCAAAAACATACTGTCATGGTTTCTTTGACCACCACTAATCTGTGTGTAAAGAATGATTTTGTACCATATGGCTACATATATTTTATTTCATACATTTTGAAAACTTGGTTCCTGATTTTGAGTATAGTCATAGCCATTTTTAAGATATATATATTTTTACATTTTCTGCTTTTATTAATAGAACAGATCAGAGATGAAATGGGAGGGAAGGTCCTGTGAGCCAATCATGGGTGGCGGCGCTTTACACCTTGACAACGTCCTGATGTTAATGCTGGTCCACGTAGATCACAGGTGTCAGTTCTTGGAGGGCCGGTTTAGATTAAGGTTGGAGCTAAACTCTGCAGGAACTAACACCCCTGACGTAGATACTTTAGAACATTAAACAGAACTTTTCCAGTCATCAGACAAGTCCACACTGTGATGAATTAGTGTAAAATGCACTTATGAAGGGAGCAAAGCCTGATTGCTGACTCGGTAATGATAAGAGCTGCAGTCATTACGTCAGGTTATTTTTAACCAAATGCTATCAGCATCACCTACTGTCACAGTTCCTGCTTGGCTGTAAATGAGCCTCTTGTCATTGTCTCTGTCTCTGAAGAGGGTGTGAGCATTGACCTGCCTTCTCTTGATGTGTTAAAGTGCCTGTATATCTATGATCAGGTGCCAGGTTAAAACAGCACACTGTTAGCATACGTGTTAGGAAACATGTCTAAAACTGATGCTTGAGGAAGCTGTCAAAGTGTGCAGTTTGTCGTAGCGACGGTCAACATCTGGAGGGTTGAATTACATTGTTCTTTACGTTGCTGTGAGTGAAAAACAAGGTAGGGCGCCTTAATCATGCTGTGAACAATCGGCTTTATGAAGAAATGTCCTGTGTGACTGATCGGGCTGTGACGCGGTTGGGCTTTAGCCTAATGAATGAATTATTTTGCTTTCAAAACACAGGCAGGTGGCCTTTTTGGAAAAAAAAACAAACCACTGAAACATCAGAGCCATGAGGCCTCCAGTGTCTTACAAGAGTAAGACCTTGCACTTAACACCCACTGATACATTCAGAAACAACAGGCCCATGTTAGACCAAACATCTCACTGCTGCCAAACCAATTACTCTCCCAGAATGCTATAATCTTGTGTGAGCAAATGCTAAGAAAACAAGGAGGAACATTTACAAAAAATTGTGCTACCGGACACAAAAAGCCACCACCTCCTCTTTCCCTGTTTGGTAACAAACAGGATAATATTATCTTCTGTTATAGATGTTCTACATGGTCATGATTATACAGAGTACAACATAGAGTGAAATGTTTTCTTTGCATATCCCCATCTTAGTAGGTTGGGGGTCCGAGCATAGGGTCAGCTATTTTACCTGCTTTCCTGAAGCAGGGAAGAGTTAAGGGTCTTGCCCAAGGACCTAACAGTGAAGGACTTGAGCCAGGTCTTCCTTGGCGGTGGTGTAGCTTGAACCTAGGTCTTCCTGGTTTACCGATCAACAACTCAGCACCTTAACCATTGAGCCACACACTGCCCCCTTAAATCTGCTGGGTTGTTTCTGTTCCAAACAGCCAGTAAGTTGTGGGAAAAGCCGAAATAAGGGAGGGTGTGGACTCATGGGAGATCTCTTTCTGTTATTCTTGTGTCCCTAAATTCCTATTTCCTATCCTTGTCCAGACCACCAGCTCCCATATCAAACATAAAACACGGTATTTTAATATATTCCGTCATTAAGACTGGAATTATAGCTGCGTCTAGTATTTTGTTGGCATCCTTCTTTAGTTTATTTCAAGAAAGGAACAAAACAGTATGGTTGCATTTACACTGCAGGTCTTGATTCCGATTTTGTGATTATATCCGATATATCCGATATATATTTTTGTTGGAGCAGGCTGGGGGAATGTTGGTGTCTACCTTTGTTGATACCATAGGCTAGTTCATTGGCACTGGAACTGTATATAGGAACTCATCTTGTAGTCAGTTACACACTAGTTCAGAAAGAAAAGCAACATGCACAAAGCCAATGACAATATCACTACTTTTCATAACACGTGTGTATTAAGAATGAGATGAAATAATTTATGTTGCATAATAGCGCCATCATTCATAAAACAAAAAAGCTATAGGGTGTTACAGTGTCTTATCCATGTACATTTGTGGGGATGTTATTAACAACATTGACACTGGGATTCAGACCGCATCAAATATGCAACATGGAACATTTATCATAAACCATGCTTCTAGTTAACTTTTGCCATAAATAAACCCAAAAAAGTAAATTCAGTACTTATTGATTAATCGGATTGGAAAATTTAATGGTATTGTGGTAAGAAAAAGAAATTTTTCACTATGATCGAATGTATAGGAAATATCTGATAGGGTTTCAAGGCAAGTGTACTGATGTAAATAGGCAATAGAAGAAGCTCTTCCATTGTGTCAGTGACTGAAAGTCAGCAAATACCTTAGCCATATTCTCCACGCTTGTAGACACACACACTTAAAGGTCATACCCTGTGTAACCCGACAAATTAGTGCTAGCTGATTTTCATGCTGGCCGTGGTGGCCACACATACATGGATTTTTGGAAAAGACCTAGCATTTTAAATCAAATCTATGTGTGTGTGTGTGTGTGTGTATATGTGTGTGTGTAAACTCGGCCAATGTGTTTTTAATCGAGGCAATGTGGTTCTCATTTGCAGTTATGTATACCGCAAGAGAATGGTAGGCTACACCCTCTTATTCAACAGGGGCTTTTTCAATGTTTTTTATTAAACAGAAAATCATAAAAAATACCAGATTATTAACAGTACGTTTTAGCATTAATCTAATCCTCAGGTGGATGTTTATTCAAGTTTTTTACAAATAAAAACAAAAACAATTTTCCTAAGCGTCTGCACTATCATTCTTTTCCAGTTTGTGTTATAACGATTCATCCCTACAGAATTTTGCGGTCACAGCTATTAAGGAAAATTCAAACAATCCTTGTGTAACCATGTGACTTTATCTAATCACTATGACTTATTTGGGAAATTTGACCAATCATTGTAATGCCATTACAAAAAACATGATCAGTATGCCCTCAAATGCCCTTTCTTGTTTTTTTAAAAACACACTTTTTAAATGATTTTAATGACAAAGCTGACGCTAAACTCTAACCACGATGATTATTCCAAGAAATTCTAAAAAAAACCCCATGATATCCTTTATTTGGGAATGTCTATGTTACCGTTTGCAGTAAAGACTTGCAGCAATAAACAGCCTCTCCCTCACAGGTCTTTCTTTATTCTAATAATGATGTCTGAAGCCTTAAAGTCCAAAGACCTTCTTCCAAAAATAATAGAAAAACTTTTCCCCTCCAGCATTACATTTGGGGGACAGTGGTGGCTCAATGGTTAATGTGCTGAGTTGTTGATCGGTTGACTAGGAAGACCTGGGTTCATGCCGCACCACCACCATGGAAGACCTTGATTCAAGTCCGCCACTGTTGGGTCGTTGGGTCCTTGGGTCCTTAACCTTTGCTGCTCCCGGGGAGCTATACGATAGCTGACCCTGTGCTTTGACCCCAACTTATTAAGATGGGATATGCATAAAAAGAATTTCCCTTTTGGGATCAATAAAGTATAGCAAAAAAAAAACATTATTCGTTTTTTGCCATGTTCTCAACTCATATTTGTGCACCTGGTGTACACTGTCTTAGGAAATCGTACATGTTTTTCTTTGCAAAGAGCCGTAATAATGGTAGTAATGATGTATACCATGGCGGTAAAGCGCTCGGCTATAAATACTTTGTCACGAGTGTAAATCAAGTTGACTTTCTAAAAGCTTAAAAGACCCTGTTTACTGTAAGCCAACATTTATTCCCGTCCAGTTGAATTTATGAGCCTGCAATGGCAGGATACTGATTTTCCTAATCTGAGTTTTGCTGTAGGGTAAATTTATTTTGAAATAATTAAAACTAAAAAAGCAGGGTCCACCCTATTTTACTGCAATGCAACATCCAACCTCTACATTAGTGCTTGATACGATCTGGTTTGGAAAGCACTATCTAGGAAGAGATCCCTGGGAACATTGGAGCAAATGAACAAAAAATGTTCTTCAGTAACATTAACTTTTCAAAGCTACACTTGTCTTTATATATAAATCAAGACCTTTTTTCTTTTACAGCATTGCTAAGTTTGTGTAAGAGCTTACAGCCTGTTTTCTTTAGCTTGGACAATTCCATTAATACCAAAAGCCAAAGAAAAGGTTTGTCAAGGATAAGCCGTTCATTCATTCATTCATTCATTCATTCATTCATTCATTCATTCATTCATTCATTCATTCATCTTCTAACCCGCTTATTCCCTAATTTGAGCTCACGGGGGTCTGCTGGTGCCTATCTAGCATACATAAGGTGAGAGGCGGGGGTACACCCTGGATGGGTCGCAAGTCCATCGCAGGGCCACACATAGACAAACAACCATTCAAACACATTTACTCCTATGGACAATTTAGAATCACCCATCGACCTAATCTGCATGTTTTTGGACTGTGGGAGGAAACCGCCCGGAGAAAACCCACGCAAGTGCGGGGAGAACATGCAAACTCCACACAGAAAGATCCCCGGCCGAGAATTGAAACTTAGGACCTTCTTGTTGTGAGGCTACTGTGCTAACCACTACTCCGGCGGAACTGCAATGACCATTTTTGTGAGATGGAAAATGCAACATATATTGAGGAAAGTACTATCACTGGATGGTGGAAATGGATCAATCTTCATCTAACTGTGAGATTTAAGCAAATGTTAGTGTTTACAAGAAACCCCAAAAGAAACCAAGCTGCTTTTAGACTGAGGAAATTGTGGTCACTGCTTTAAATAACTAGATGTTAGCTAAGATTATAACCTAGAGAAACAATATAGAGGCAAGAGGGTTTATTCGATTTATGACCCTGTGTTTCAACGCCATGAACAAAATAAAAGATGTTTTGCAAAGGATTTGTATGCGTTTTGCTGGATTCCCTGTTTTCTATTCAGTTACATAAACCAGACAACTGTGTGGCAATCGGGTTTCTACAAAAGCTTTTCTCATACTAGTATAATGTGGTGTTAAAATTCTGTGATCTCATCATTTGGAGTACTGTGCTTAAAAGCAGTGTCAGTTTGTGGTCACCTGGGCAGTTTTACACATTTATTCCAGATGTATTCTCAATTTGTTATGTGATGAAGCTTCACTCTTCTAGTAAGACTTTACACTCTGATGTTGTGCTTGAATGTGAGATATCTCTTCATTCAGCTCCAACAGTATTAGTGAGATCAGACATTAATGTCAGGACATTAATGTGCATCCCAAAGGTGTTCAGTGGTGGTAAGATCAGAACATCGCGTGATAATGGGGTCGGTGCATAATAGCACGAAGGTACCAGGTTTGTGCACAAGAGTGTATAGCAGAAATGTAAATATACTTTTACTTGTAAAAATGGCCAAACCGCTGATAAAAACCATTTCATTATCATTCTAGTATACAATAACAATGGTTGTTGAAGCAGAAATTTTAGATTTTAGATATTTTATCAGTTTATTTCGTCAGTTTAAGGTTGTGCTGCCAAATCTAAGCTGGCTCTTTTCAGTGCCAGTGAAATTGTACACAGGCCTTGATGGCACGAGGCTTGTTGAGACTGGTTGCGTTCAATATTTTTCCATTCAGAACATTAACGAAATAAACTATAAAACATAGTTTATGCATTTGGCAATAAAGCCAATGGCTGCATTACTCTCTGTGTATAAATTCAGCAGTAAAAGTTAATGGCATTGCTGTACGGTGGATGCTTATGAAGCAGGATTGCAGCACTACACTAAATCAATCATATGCAAGTCAAACGTATTTTGTCTTATAAATGAGTGAAGTCAGTGTATCCATTTTTTCTCTCTATGTACTGTAGGAGTGCTGTCTCTGCCGGCGTATTTCAGTCCGTACACCGAGGGTCAGCCACCCGGATTGGAGAGCAGAGAGGACGCATATGCCCAGCTTGAGCTACGCACTCTGGAGCAGTCTCTACTGGCCACCTGCGTAGGCAGCATCTCAGAACTGAGTAAGTGTTAAACCATTTATAGTCAGTTTATATGTACTTCATGTATTTCACATCCCACATGAGATGGTTAGGTCCTCTTAGAAAGTTCATCACTCAAACTACTTGAATCTAAGAAGTAAATTTTTTTAGTTTCGTAAAAACAGCGAAGAATCAGGGTTAAGCAACCACTTGAGTTCCATTGTCCTGACTGTGGATCACTTGGATCAGTTGTGGTCAACCAATCAGAAACCAATTACCACTTGGTTTCCCCTACTCAAACTTTATCTTTTGATTGGCAGATCCAGGTAATCAGTGGTGGGTAGAGCTGGAGTGGTTAGTAAACAAGCAAGACAGTGAAAGGGGTCCCCTTCCAAAAATTTCCTCATCTGTCCACTTTTGTCTTGTCTCTTTGTTCTGTCTCTCTGATGTTTTTAAACCTGGGCCATTCTTACAGCAGGGAGCTGGAACGTTATTTCAAAAACACATTCATTCATTCAATCAATCATCTTCTTGCCCGCTTTTTCCCTTGCACATGGGGCAAGAGGTGGGGATGTACAACCTGGACGGGTCACCATTCCATTTCAGGGCAACACAGAAACAAACAACCATTCACACACATTCACTTCTATGGACAATATTAGAATCATCAATGGATCTAATCTGCATGTCTGTGGATTGTGGGAGGAAACCAGAGAACCCAAGAGAAACATGCAAGCTCTGCACAGAAAGAATCGAACCCGGGACCTTCTTATTGTGAGGCAAACAAGCTAACCACTACGCCACCGCACCACCCCAGTAGAGGAAACACTTATGTTTATTCTAGAAACAGTGACTGAGTGTGAGGAGCTGCTTCATAGTGTTATCTGTCATTCAGGATTAACAGATGCAATGTAGCAATGAGCTCCTGCTTGAAGTGTGCACAGAGCTGCCCAGTTTACCAGCTTGTTTTTGTCTTGGCGGGAATGTGGGAAAGGTGATAACCATGAATGTTATTTATCTTTCCAGGCAGATTATCCCATTATTCCTCCCTCCTAGTAAACACTCCTCATGTCAGTTCCTTAGGAGGAGGACAAAGATGTGTTTGCTGTCTAAACATGAAGTGGGATGAGATAAAAAAAAAAAAGGTGGTGTTGGTGGGGGTGGTTAGGGTGGATGAGAACGAGAATGAAAAACCTTTCAGACTCCGTATGATATCAGGTTTTACTAGTGTTCTGAACCTGAAAAGAATTAACTGTTAGAGTGAGAGGAAGTCCTGAGTGTTGTTGGATGGGATAGAGGTTTGAATAGAACCTTGAAATCTCAAAGCTTAAGTGTGTTTTATACACGTTTTTCCCCCACTATTATGTATAGCTACATTTTGATTAGGTCTTCCCAAATATCTAAAAGTCAAACATATAAATAGTATGTTCTTCTCGCTGGAGTGTTTCTAACTAAACCCCAGTGAACCCCTTTGGGATCAGTGTTGCACCCCAAAGTAACCCAGTAACCACAGTAATACTAATAGATAAATAAAATATCCACATATTTACCATCTAAAATCTAATGGAAAGCCCTTCCAGAAATGTAGAGGTTATTATAGGAGTAGGAATGAGACTAAATCTGGAATAGGAAATTCAAAAACCATCTATACATGTGATGGTCATGTATTCCAAAAAATTTGTTTATAGTGTGTGTATTTATAGTTATATAAAAGAATAATAATAACAAATGCCTTCTGGTAATGCATTAACAGTAAACAATTCATATATTTAAAGATTTATTTATTAGCTAAAAGTATAGTCTCAAACCCTACATTAGTTCAAAATAAAAACCATTAGAATTGAATCCAGATAATTTACTTTCTGACAGAAATATTAATTATCTTAAAGTTCAGAGACATAAATGTTCATTTATAGGACAAAAAAGGATCAACGTGACTGTTCAGGATCTTCTTTTGTTTGTTTTCATGTAAATGTTTTGTTCCTTGGTGAGACAGCTGGGATGGAAAACGCCTCACATTTCAACTGGTCACATTGCAACTGAGTTTGTGTCAATCTATAATATATGGTCAAGCGTAGGAAATAGTCCTGAACAGCAGGTCTATCACAGCCTTACTAATTCTTCTGAATTCCCCCGAGAGCCCTATAGGGGCCATCTTAGGACACAAAGAATCTCCTCACCAACAAGTGAGGTCCTCCATCTACTAATGGATGGGTCCGCCCTCTTTAGGCCTACACAATTAGGTTCAGAAAATAATCATGGGATAATTACCTGAAACGATTGTTACCAAAATGGTTCAGCCGGCCCATGGTGCCTGAACACGCTAAACTACGTAGGTTATAGTTTTGTACTCACTAATTGCTATTTTTTTTTGATGGCGATTTTTTTTGTTTCTTTATCTATAAAATGCTTTTCATGGTCCATCTGTGGTTCTCTAAACCAGGTCCTGATTTACAGCCTGTAAGATTTATTGTCTCATAGAATTCGAACACTTGTCCTCTGTCTTAATAAGCAGTATGAAGCAAAGCTGTAAAAAGGGGTTTCCATTTGCGGGAATTTGGATGTATACTCCAACTGTATGCAGAGAGGGGAAAAGGAAATGAAGTATGGGTGTGTGCAGTCGGTGGTAAACTCGGCATCATGGAAAAATGTTTCTTGTTTGCATGGCGTTATGGTGTATTATATA
>JAOTRA010000008.1:3431994-3452551 GCA_026260255.1 Pseudolaguvia tuberculata | reverse complement strand
ACACACACACACACACACACACACACACACACACACACACACACACACACACACACACACACACATACATACACACACACACACACATACACACACATACACACACACACAAACACACACACAAACACACACACACAAACACACACACACACATACCCAGTTCCAGATGATGTAGTCATATACAAACCATCAACATTAAGATTTAATCTAGCACTATCTAGAGCCTTAGAATCAAGAGCTCCTTTATTATATCTAACTTTTTTTTTAAAAGCAGCCAGTGAAGATCAGTCATGTTTAACAAAAGAGTACATTGTGACAATGTTAGAGATGCCCATTAACCACAGACATGTCTTGGAGCAGAAAAAGGGAGACATATACACAGGGAGACATACGCACATACATACATACACACATAGAGGTGAGGTTCAGATCCTCACCCTAGAGGCGTGAGGTCTAATTTTATACTCAGATCTGGGTTTTGGAGGCTCTTTTTGGATTACATTTTTATTTTAGAAGCTGAAATGCAAGTACTAGTGCTGCCTTGGTTACCGCCACACCCGTCCATCTCTGTGTTTCTGTTTAAGAGCCAATAGAAACTGAAAGCAAGCCAGTGGCGCAATAATTCTTTTTGCAAGCAAAATAAGAGAAGTTGCTCATTGACACACAACCGAAAACATGTCTTTTTCACCCTTTAATGAATGTACACAATTTGTGTAAATGTATTTTGTAAAAATACCCATCGTGAATCGTGTTCTATAGATTTGAGGTTGTTATTTCAACTGATCTATTTGTTTATCACTGAGGTGCAAAAGAAAGACTTTTTTTTAACAATGTCCTAAACTAATTTGACTCCCAGAACAAGGTCTGTCTTTTTTTTTCCAGTCAGTGGTTGAAATAAAACCTCTAAAAATAGCTCTTTCTTGTCGTTGCATGTTATTTTTCATTTTCATTGTTGATCAGATTTTCCCTTGTGCATATTTACCTTCTTTAATGAACCCCTCGTCCCACCCTACATGCTTTATTTACATTCGTCTTGTTCATCTGAGAGCCTGCCAGTGTTTACACACGTCCCTGCTGTCACACCTCTTCCCTTCGAGCGAAACAGTGTGGTGTTCTTTTTTTAAAAACATTCTTGTCTGTAGTTAATGTTAGGATTAGGGACGGGTGAAGGTGATTGTATCTCACGGCTGCTGCTACAGATCCAGCACTAATCTTACACACATGCGCTGCCTTTGAATAGCACAACAGTTTAGATACTTTGCAGGAGGGTGGATTTATGTTAAGACACAAAGTTTGGTGCAGATCTTGGGACTATGTTGTAGTAATGAGCGATTTTTAGTATCCGCTAAATAAAACTTGACAAGGAAAATCACTTCACTTAAAATGATAGAAAAGTCTGACACACATGTTCATCCACCTTGAGCACCTTGAGCACTGGGGTTTAAGTCTCTCTTTAATGTATAGTAGGCAGTAAAGTGGGCTTAATCTGATACAAAGTGGGAAAGTTGCCATTTGTAAAACTTGAACCAGAACAATTTTTTCTTTACATTAAAAGAGTTGAAATTGATCCAGGTTGCAGCAGTTAATAAATCTAATTCTATTCTCCATCTAGCTCCATATCCATCATATCACAGAGTTCAATTCGATTCTGTTTTATTCGTATAGCACTTTAAAACAATGGCTGTGATTCGGAAAAAAACCCCAAAAACTTAAATGTCATCAAAAACATGTTGATGGAGCAAGACGATGGAAAGACTGTAGAAAGGAAAAACCTTGCGAGAAACCATTCTCTGACCACATCTTACTAGTATAAAATACATAGTATACATACATAGTATACATAGTATAAAATAAAATTATATTTACATACAGTCAGTGAGAGTTGTATGATAGAAGTACATCCTGTTTATATCTCCAAAGTCCATACATAAGGTTGGGCTTTGCTTTAAATACCCAAAATCTAACTGTAGCCAGCTGGTACAATCTCTGGATGCCTCGGGATGGGTGGTATCAAAAGCGAACAAGTGGAGAGGAGTAGCTGCTGTTGATAGTATTAGCAGCAGTCAGGAAGGCCATTCCAATTACCTACTTTTATAGACTTTACTATAGTGTACTATACTATAGTTACTATAGTGGGGACTACCTAGTATAGCAAAGTTGGAAAATTGTGTGTCCATATTGAATTTTTTTCTCATCCAGTGTCACTGGTAGCTTTTGACTAGGTAAGCAATAACCTACTAGTATATATATGTAGAATACATTTGCTCAGGGGCCCCACCAGTGACACAATGTTTCTAGTAGAAATCGCACCAAAAGTTTTCTGGGTTAGCAATCCAACCACTAGGTAATCACTACCCACATATTTATGCTCACCTCAGAAAATTGTGGACTACAGACGCCACTGCAGTAACTAACAATTACATCCAATTTATGGCCTTTAAAGCTACACCAAAACAAGGCGCATTTATACGTATGTTGTGTTTGTGTAGGTTTTTCTAAAGAGTCTGTTTGCCTAAGTTTATTTTTTAGACTTCCTTTCAGCATAAAGCAGCCACTATTCCAGTCAAGTCCTGCTGTGTTTAGATGGAAACGTCCAAAAAAAATACACATGAAGAAGGAATCTGTACGGCCATTGTGTGTGTGTGTGTGTGTGTGTGTGTGTGTGTGTGTGTGTTTGTATAAGTGAGGAAGGAGTGTGAGCAGCAGCAGCTGTGACTACCAGGATGTACGCGGGTGCTAAAAGATAAAGTCCATCCTGCAAAAGCCTGAGCCTGATATTATATCATTTAACTAAAATCAATTTGTCTTGGTGTTAGGAGTTTCCAGTACAGAAAATACAAACATAAGCAGATGTGCATATCATTGAAGAGATACAATAGTAGTCATAAAGAGAATAGACAGACGATTATAATTATTGTAGCACTTTCAGTGGGGGAAAACCCTGTGAAGAGGAAGAGGAAATAAAGCCACTGTAGGAAGGAAGTAGAGCCCCTGTGAATAGGAAGTTACAGGTAAAGAACCATTAAGGTACCACTGGGTGTAAAGTAGGAACGAGTCAAAGACAGGAAGAGGATGAACTGCATACACACACACACACACACACACACACACACACACAGACACGTCACTGATATTGTACCAGTGCATTTATTTGTTTTGTGTTTCCTGCAAAGGCCCTTCCTCTTGCTACCACCTCTCATGGAGTGGCTGCGTGTGGCCATCGTGCATGCAGAGCATCGCCGCAGCCTGTTAGTGGACAGCGATGATGTGCGCCAAGCAGCAAGACAGCTACTACCAGGGCTGGACTGTGAACCCCGTCTACTAAAGTAAGATCACCATCTGCTCCTACTGCATTTCACCTTTAAACTTATTCAGAATGACCCTATATATTTTCCCTATAATGAGCTCATATAAACATTTAACAGACATTGTAAAATTGCCACACTTCTGCTACAGCACAACATATGAGGTCAACTTCAACTTCTACCACTCACTTCATTTCTGTATCAGTGGACAAAAACCATCTGCGAAAGACTTAAGAGTTTATATACCACACCCGCCCAAGGATTCAGACCGCAGGCTGATGTCAGGACTTTGGCCTGGAAATTTTTAATGATTTGTAGGGTCTTACAGTTCCATTCTGGTCATAAAACCACCGTCTCTCTCTACACTTTCACTCGCTTCAATTGGTTTAATATGCTATCCTCCCCTTTTCACTCCTCCTCATATTTGCACTTTTACTTTGTATTATAACTGACCCCGGTGCTCTCTCGCTCTCCTCCACCTTCCATCTTCTCCTCAATCCAGACCAGAGTGCTGTTTCAGTTCCTTTAAACGACTGGATGCCAAAGCCGCTACTGATAAGTTCCAGCTGGATCTGGGTTTCCGCATGCTCAACTGTGGCCGCACAGATCTTATAGGCCAGGCCATTGAGCTTCTGGGGCCAGATGGAGTCAACAGTATGGATGACCAGGTAACATAACCAATAAGGCGTTTATTGGCATTCCAGTCGTAGAGTTCAGTTTCAGACTATTGAGCTTTGACAACAACATTCATCCAGTTCGATTTCAGACAGGTCTGTTTCTCCTACTGTGTGTGTGTGATGCAGGGCATGACCCCGCTCATGTATGCTTGCGCTGCTGGAGATGAGGCTCTCGTCCAGATGCTGATCGATGCCGGAGCCAATCCAGATGTAGCGGTGAGTGTAGTCAGTAGGGATGGCCGGTTTTTTATTGCGCCATGTACATGGTTTACTGCATACCAGGGATGTTACTGCTCCCTTAAAATAATTGAAAGTTAAGCATCAAAAAGTTTGCAGAACCTTAAACGGTTCTGTGATTTAAAATATATATTACAATAAAATATTTTTTGTTGTTGTTTTCTTTTATACCTGGTTTACTTGCCTATTGCTTTTTTTTACAGACCTATTTAAAATATATTATATATTTGAGGAATGTGGTCTATAAATAATATTTCTTTCTAAAAACCCTGAACCCTTACCACTTGCTGATGTCACATGTCATCCCAAATTGTGTATTTTTTATTTACTAGGTGCCCGTATGTTCTCCCAAACATCCCTCAGTCCACCCGGACAGTCGCCATTGGTCAGCTCTCACATTTGCAGTGCTTCATGGACATATCTCTGTGGCAGAGGTAAGCCTAGCATTTACAGACTTTACACAGTTTGCATGGGTTTACTCTCAATCTTCTGGTTTCATCCTATAGTCAAAAAGCATATGCTAGGTTAGATAGTAATTTTAAATGGTACATAGGAGTGAGTGTGTTTGGTTAATTGTCTCTATGTGGCCTTGTAATTGACCCGTAAGCCGGTCCAGGGTGACCCTGCATTTCACCCAATGACAGCTAGAGTAGACGCCAGTAGATCTCCATCAAGCTGCTTATAAATAAAGGGGTGTAGACTATTGGACGTATAAAGTGTCCTTTCGAACTGGACATAAATAGATATAGACTGCTTATCTACTTGTTCTTGTACAGTCCTTCCTAAATGTGCATATATGTGCCTGGTCAGCTCCTTCTGGATGCCGGAGCCAATGTGGAAGGAGCCGCAGTGCGTAACGGGCAGGAGAACTGTGCAGACACTCCACTTCAGCTAGCTTCAGCAGCAGGTGTGTAACCTCCACTCATTATACACTGGCAGAACTTCCCATGTCCTGAGTCCTGCACATTCCCCTCTCGGTTTCTCTCACTCGCTCTGTCCTTTCTGTGTCACTCTCGAGCTCAACTAATGCTGACTGGCCCAAAAATAGACTCATGATGGCAGGCCACAGCAGCCTGACAATGAATTAAGTAAGAAGATCTGACTGAATTGGGTCAGGAGTGTGCACAGTGTGTGTAGGAATAGCATCTATATTTACTGGGTGTGGTAAGGGAGAATTGCGGCTGAGTGTTACTTTTCAGATTTCGGAGAAGCCACACATAGCTGTATGATGAGAAGCATCACAGCACACACACACACACACACACACACACGCACACACACGCTGATTTAACACATTTTCTTTACAGCAACAAAGATATATAACCTTTTATGACCCATTCTGTTTTTTTTTTTTTTTAAATAGTCATATTGTTGTGTTTTTTTTCTTCATCCCTTCTTTTTCTGTTTGCTTGTAGGGAATTATGAGATGGTGAGTTTGTTGTTGTTGAGGGGGGCTGACCCCTTGCAGAGAACTCGGGTAGGAAACACTCTTACCTCATCGCTTTATGAGGACATGAACTGCTTTAGTCACGCCGCTGCACATGGCCACAGGTACACCCTACAGAGATTATACAGATGCACACCCATGCACACCCAGATTCAGTATAACTTCCACTCAGAAGAAATTGATTACATGCAAGTATCTCATGTGTAGCCTTTCCTATAGACAGATAGTAGATTCAGTGCACCAGAAATGCAGAAGTTATTATAGGAGTTCCTAATAAACTAAATCTGAAATGAGATGGATGTGATGTTCAGTTCACCCAATACTTTTGTCCACATAGTGTAATACATACAGGAATAAACATACACAAATGATATGTATACAATTTTCTTTAAATATTATTTACTAGATTGTAGCGATGTGATCTCATAGGTGCCTTAATCTAAATTTAGAGTTTTTGATTTTGAGTAAATGCAGAAAGGCTGTTCCTATATTAAAGATGTTGTCTTTAATATAGAAACATATTTAATTATGACATTAGACAACAATATGAGAAAGTAAATTAAAATAATTTATAATAGTCCAGAAGGCTGTGCGGTGGCGTAGTGGATAGCACGATTGCCTGACAACAAGAAGGTCTCGGGTTTGATTCCCGTGTCGGGGATCTTTCTGTGCGGAGTTTGCATGTTCTCCTTGCGCTGGCGTTGGTTTCCTCCGGGTACTCCGGTTTCCTCTCACAGTCTAAAAACATGCAGATTAGGTTGATTGGTGATTGTAAATTGTTCATAGGAGTGAATGTGTGTGTGAATGGTTGTTTGTCTATGTCTTGCCCTGACTCCCGTCCGGAGTGTACCTCCTGCCTCTCGCCCTACGTGTGCTATGATAGGTGCAGCAGACCCCCGTGATCCCGAATTAGGGAATAAGTGGGTAAGAATGAATGAATAATAGTCCAGAAACATCATTAATTAATTTTGACGGATTCATATGTAGACAATGGGCAGCATGGTTAGCACTGTTGCAGGAAGGCCCGGGTTCAATTCTTGAGCAGAGGTCTTTATGTATGAAGTTTTCCATGTTCTTCCCGTGCTTGCATGCTTCCAGCCCATAGGAAAGAGTGTGAGTGTGTATGGCTCTATGATGGACTGTAGACGTGTCCAGGGTGTACCGCTTCAGCCTTTTACCCTTTAAAAAGCAGGTTCTAGCAGACCTCCATGACCCTGAATAAGGGAATAAGCAGATAGAGAAGATAAATGAATGATTGATTGAATGAATGAATGAATGAATGAATGCAGTGAAAGCAATTAAAGGGTAAATGCTTTGACATTGTAAACCTGTAGAACAGAGTAGAACAACATTCTTATTATAAAAAAGAATTTAACATTTTATTAAAATCACAAACTAAACTTATTACTAAATATTTATGAATAAACTTTTTACTCATTCCCAAATAAATTTTACTGCACACACACGCACACACCCACACCTGTACATCTAAGTTTGGATTCTGAAGGTGAGGGATTCTTTCATTTGTTATTAAATTGATTTATAAATTATATTCATTCATTCATTCATCCATCTTCTTACCCGCTTATTCCCTTATTCGGGGTCACAAACAACCAAACACACACACACACACACACACACACACACACACACACACACACACACACTGGACAATTTAGAATCACCAAATGAATGATCTTCATGTTTTTGGACTGTGAGAGGAAACCGGAGAGTACCCAGAGGAAACCTACGCAAGCGCGGGGAGAGCATGAAAACTCCACAGAAAGAGTAGGAATCGAACCCGGGACCTTCCTGTTGTGCACTACTCAAATTATATTACAAGGTGGAAAATATTCAAAAATAGATTGAGGCAGGTTTGATGGATATACACTGATGAGTTTAGAGGGTTACGATTGGTTAGAATAGTAACAAAGAATGTTATCATATCCTATTTGGCAAAATTCCATGTACCATATGCGAATATATAAAAGATACCCAATAAAAGCTGTAAACACATGCACACATCTACAGCCAACTTATAGAGTGTCAACACTAACCATTTCACAAGATACCCTATGAGCACTGTAAGTAAACCGGGTAATGGCAGCACAGGATGATTCAATAGTTATCTTAATTTAATTAATCCGCAAACAGTCTGTTTTTAATTTCTGCTACAACAATAGTGTGTCAAATATCGCCCCCTTCAGGACACATTTCAATATCAATACTGTCAAAACTGAGTAGTAAATAAGTTGTTTCTCATGTATTTCAGACAATCTTTATACTCCGTTTTTTTTTAAATTTTTTTTTACTTTAACTCTTCTACTCTCTATTTATTCTCTGTCTCGGCTTTAGGAACGTCCTGAGGAAGCTGCTCTCTCAACCGCAGCAGGTGAAGGACGATGTGCTGTCTCTAGAGGAAATTCTGGCTGAAGGGGTGGTGGGAGTGGTGGAGGAGGATGCACCATCCGAAGAAGGACAGCCTCGCCTTTGTAAAGCACGCATGAAGGCCCTGCAAGAGGCATCATTCTACAGTGCTGAGCACGGCTACCTGGATGTCACTATGGAGCTGCGCTCGCTGGGTAAAGCCCTTGTGTAAAGCTTTAAACCTGTAACTTGTTCAAGGCTCACTCCCAAAACATATATATTAGGCTGATTGGTGATTCTAAAATGCCTTTATGAATGAGTGTGTGTGTGTGTGTGGCTGTGGTTGTTCAGTTATGTGTGTCCCTACAATGGACTGGTGATCAGTCCAGGGTGTACCCCTGCCCTTCGCCTTATGTGTGCTGGGATAGGTTCCAGCAGACACCAGTCACCCTGAATTAGGGAATAAGCAGGTAAGAATATAATGGAGATATGGCAACCGCTGTGATTAATTTATCCACCAACCAATTATGACAGGAATCTAATAAAAAATGGGACAAAAAATCAGAGGGGGTATGGTCACATGTTTACTTTGTAATACTGATATAATAAATTGTTGCTAACAAGTTGTCTATAGTCTATTTATAGAGAATTAGTGTTGTTGATCTAATTCTCTGGTGCCCCCTGCAGGAGTACCTTGGAAACTGCATGTATGGATGGAATCCCTGCGTAGTGCCCACCTACACTCCAGAGCCTCCGTCATGCTGTCTCTGCTTCGAGATTTTAGCTCCATCAAGGAGGACGAATATAGAAACGAGTTGCTTTCTGTCGGTCTGCCTCTCATGTTCAACATCTTCAAGAGCTGCAAGGTAGCAAGCATACATAGTAACCAGCACAGCATGAAGTGCAAACTGAGCGAATCCATATTAAACACTGTTGCTTTATCTCGTCTGCAGAGTGAAGCTATAGCACAGCAGTTGGGATCCATTTTCAGTCAGTGCTTCGGATCTGCTCCTCTTCCAGTAATTCCTGAGAAAAAGACCACTCTTTCAGCACAGCTCGGTAATCTCAACACCCCAGGGGCTACCACAACACTGAACTCATTGTTAACTTGATTAAAGTCAAACCTCTTCAACTTTTTAAACATATTCAAAAGTGTTTCTTTTCTGCAACATATCAGAATTCCATCATTACAAACGTACAGTGAGAATGTAGTCAATTGGCATTTAGTGAGGGACCGGCCATCATGACTTTCCTGCAATTTGTACAAAATTAACCATATACCATCCTACAACAGAAAGTAGCTGGTTTTTAAAAGAAACTAAAGATGGAACTGAATAGTATTATTGCATCATAAAACATTAAAGCTAATCTCGTTTCCATTGGCAACATGAGTCCCATCTACTGAGAGGAGACAGACATGTGGGTGGTAATAGAATATTTTAAACCATATAAAGATTAGAGTTCGATTTTATTGGTGGGGGGTGATATATAGTTAGAAAGAATAAAAGTGCGTGTCCTAATCTGTTCGATTTCTCGGTGGTGAATCAGTATATGGTGTAAACATGTTCAGTAAAAATAAACGCACGAGTTCATTTAATTTCATCATCAGTTATTGTAAAACCACAAACGTACAATATGTATTTTATAAAGCTTTTGCTTAATTTAAACTCTTAAAAGCCAGAATCAAACTTCATTCATTCATTCATCTTCTTACCCGCTTATTCCCGAATCAGGGGTCACAGGGGTCTGCTGCGCCTATCCCAGCACACATAGGGCGAGAGGCGGGGGTACACTCTGGACGGGTTGCCAGTCCATCTCAGGGCAACACATAGACAAACAACCATTCACACACACATCCGCTCCTATAGACAATTTACAATCACCCATCCAAGTAACGTGGGTTGGAAACCTGGAGGAGAACATGCAAACTCAGCATAGACAGATCCCCGGCCCGGGAATCGAACCCGGGACCTTCTTGTTGTGAGGCGATTGTGCTAACCACAACACCACTGCGCTGCCTCAAGTAATCATTTGACAGATAAAACAACAATAAGAAAAACAACTTAAAGAGGCTTCAGAACTGACAGCATCATTTCCTGTAATGGAAAACAATTTGTCTAACTGATAATGCATTTTATAAACAATAAAACTATTTGTACAGTTTCATTTTTATAGACAAAATGAACAATTTTATATCTTTAAAAAAGTAGAGTTTAGCTGTCTTATATAAAATGAAAAATAAGATCACAAGAAAACTAGTTACTAATTTTACCCCTTAGGTATGGAACACCTCAGTGGCTTAGCTGTTGGAATGCTGATCAGTAGATTGTGGGTTCAATTCCTAACACCACCAACCTCCATTGGCTCTTACCCAGAGCGACTTACATTTGGTCTCTTTTTTTTACAACCGAGCAATTGTGGGTTAAGGGCCTTGCTCAAGGGCGCACAGTGGTTGCTTGGTGGTGGTGGGAATCGAACCCCGGTCATTTTGGTCTTAGTCCAACACCTTAACCACTAGCCTCTATTGAGCAAGACCTATAACCCTTAACTACTCAGTTGAAAAGAAAAAATAAGATAAATATAAGTTGCTTTGGTGTTTGCCAAATGCCAGTCATGTAAAAATGTCCTTTGACTATAAAGTAAACTAGTATAACATAACTAGTACACAAGCATAGGGAAGGAAAAAGTTGATGTCTGTTTTCTATCTGTATTTTCAGATCCTCACTTCCTAAATAACCAGGAGATGTCAGACGTAACGTTTGTGGTGGAGGGGAAACCTTTCTATGCTCACAGGGTTTTGTTGATCACAGCATCCGACAGGTGAATAAGATGAACTAAACAACAACTGCTTTAGATAGACAGAAAGGATTGTACAGAAAAGCGTACAGATTTAACAACCAGAGAACCAGTGGACATCGGATTATATGGACAAAATCTGCAGAAGGGTAGTGTCAAAATCAAATCCAGAATTCTGAACATTACAGCATTAGAGTTATTAGATATACACACTACAATGTATATACTGGATGTATATAGTGTATCTTTTCAATGCTGTTCAAATTAACAGCCAATCGGATTGTCGGATTTTCTAGACGACCTCACCTGGAAGCCTGTTAAATGTACGTTTTTCTGTATAAATAACAGCGACTTTAGTTTTAGTAATGATGGCTTTGAGTTTTATACACTAAAACTGTTTTCTGTTTAATCATCTCCGATCAGGTTTAAGTCTGTCCTGGGTTCCAGTAGCACTGACGGCTCTCAGCACTGTAAGGAGATTGAAATCAGTGATGTGAAATACAACATTTTCCAGGTATCAGCTGTTTAGCCAGCCCCCCCCCCCCCCCCCCCACACACACACACAGACACACACGCGCTCTCCCATACTCTCACTTCTGTGTAATAGTTTTTCTTACCAACATAGAGAGTTAAGCATTTTCCTATGTTTGCAGCTGATGATGTCATATCTGTATTCGGGTGGGACAGAGTCTCTGAAGCTGGCTGTAACTGAGCTGCTGGAGGTGAGCTAAACTTAAATAGAAACAGATTTCTATGATGGTGTGGATATTATTATGGAAAGGAAGTGGATTTGGATTAAATTCATCAGACATTCTTCTGTCCTGTTCCAGTTGCTGTCTGTGGCGACACTGTTCCAGTTAGAAGGTTTACAGCGCCATTGTGAGCTGCTCTGTGCTCAGAGCATCAACCTGGATAATGCAGTCAGTGTGTACAATATGGCAAAGGTCAGTAGCACAATATGCTTCAAATATGCATGGTTTTAAATTGTGAAAACCCACCCACAACTCCGCACAGAAAGACCCCTTGAGTGGGAATCCTGTGAGGAAACCATGCCAACCGCTATGCTATTCCAGTCAAACAACAAAATATGAATCCACACAAGCACAAACAATAAAAAGAATGTGAAACCGGATTAGAGTCTTGAGGAATTCTATAGAGGATAAAGTATTTCTAAAAAGATCATGATGTCCCACAGATGCCAACCTCACAATCCATCAGTGTCAAATGTCACATTGAGATCCAGCTAAATTAAACAACCCATATGCCAAAATCAACCCACAGTCATCAATAAATTTAACGACTTGACTAGAACCAGCTTTAAATCTAGATTGTAATTTATCCAGCAAATTATTTTTAATTCAAAAAGGGTAACTCGGTTCTATTGAAATTAATCAGCAGTGTATTTAAATCAGGACTACATTATTGTAACAGATAGCTACAACAGTGATCTCCTACATTCACATTTACAGCATTAGGCAGTCGCTCTTGTCCAGAGCGTCCTAAAGTTTGTCACTTTTTTGTATAATTGAGCAATGGAGGCTAAGGGCCTTACTCAAGGGCCCACAGATTGACAGAGATGGGAATCAAGCCTCCATCTTTCTGGTATCAATCCACTGCCTTAATCACTAAGCTACCCCCAGCTTCCCCGCTGTTCAATACAACAGGCGTGTCAATAAGCCCTTCGCTGATTGGCTTCCTTGACAACCTTTCATACAATTAAGGTGAATACAGTGTTTATAACCCACTGTACATTAACCACGAACTCTCATGTGTTTAAGGCCCAGGGAGCAACAGAACTGAATGCTTACTGTAAAGGTTACTTCCTGAAAAACATGGCCGCTCTGCTGGAACGAGACAGTTTCCGAGCGCTGATCTCCAGCTCACGTTCTGCTTCAGCCAGAGAATCACTCGTGGATGAACTGGAGGTTTTATTAGCACATACGATGCACTCGATTCGAACCAAATTACACATGTGATTGGACTGACAGAAGCACAATGATGAAGAAAACCAGCACAGGCTATCAGTGACGTGAAAGCGACAGGATGCAGGAAATAGACACAATGTGATCGAATGTGAAACGGAACAAACTGAGCGACTGGAGATAAAGTTGATCAGAGAAATGGGAAGATTGAAATTAAGGACATCCTTTCAGTCAATGTTTGTTAACAAGTCTGACAGTGGACTTGTATCGGGCCAAATGGAGAAAGTATTTCAGAAGGTTTTTTTTTTATTTGAATGATCTAAATTACAGCAAATACAACTTGTATTGAAATAAGAGTGAACCTTTTCTATTTAAAATGTGAGATTATTTAAGTTGCCTTTTATTGCTGTCTATGCCAAACAAATAAAATAATATAAAACCAAATCCTCAGTCTATAAACATATTTAAAGAAATCCAACATAACTTACTTCAGTAGTCAGAAATAATTTGACCTGTAACCTGCCAATAGAGAGTGTGAACATTTTAAACTGGTAGACGTTTTGAGAATTGGAACATTAGACAAGTAAGCTAGTTTGTTGTACACTGCATTATGGGAATGGTGTAGTTTAGGTGAAACCGGGATTTGTGCACGATGGAGCCTATTAAGGAACTGGGGCTGTGCTTTTTCATGGAACAAATCCTGGACCGGTGCACTGATTCTGGGAGTTCATGTAAATGAATGATAATTAAATATGTCAGTCAGCAGAAGAGAAGAGACCAACTCTTTTCTCATCTTTTCGTCAACAAGGGAAAGCCAAGATAAACAAGAAGAATTTGGAGAGGGAAAACAGTAAGAAGGGCAGAGCAGTGGTGTAGTGGATAGCACGGATGTCTTACAGCAAGAAGGTCCTGGGTCCAATTCGGAGTTTGCATGGGTTTCCTCCGGGTACTCCGGTTTCCTCCCACACTCCAAAAACATGCAGATTAGGTGGATTGGTGATTGTAAATTGTCCAGAGGAGTGAATGTGTGTGTGTGAATGGTTGTTTGTCTATGTGATACCCTGATCCTCATCCTATGTGCACTGGGATAGGCACCAACAGACTCCCGTGACCTTGAATTAGCGAATAAAAGGAATGAATGAAAAAAGTATGGAGATAATGGAGATAATATATGGCAACCGCTGTGTTTAATTTATCCACCAACCAAGTGGTCAACAAAATGAATTTTTTTTTTAATTAAAGAGGTACAGGGATCTAATAAAAAAAAAATTGGGGGAAAAATCAGAGGGGGTATGGAATGACTTAGGTCACATAGACTTTATAGTGGTTTTAAAGCGCCGGCCGGTGTATAATTATTTGTGACAAATAAAAAAAAAAGGAGAAATAAAAAAAAAAACCAAAAAAAAAAAACCCACCACCACAACTACACAGGATCCTAATAAGTCAATAAGTTTATTGTTTTGTTTGTTTGTTTTTCTGTTTGTTTTAAAGTTGCTCACAGTTCTGTTACAGTTGTGTTACAGTTGTGTTACAGCTTTATTCCTGCTCTGTGTGTTTCTAGTCTTGAGTCACATGATCAATTGTAGTCTACTGTATAAAATAGAAGGTTTAACAACAGGTATTGCTTCATTTGGGTTTTGTTTTAAAAAACAAACAAAACAAAAAAAAGAACTCTTCCCGTATCTGTAAGCTGAGATTTGGAAACTGATGGTGTTCCTGAACGATACAGACCAGAAGAACCGTTTTCAAACTCAGTGCACTCAAAAGTTCAGGAAAGAGAGAAGGACACAAAACAACGGTGGGAAAAACCAGCAAACTGAAGGGTTTGGGATGTTTTTTTTATCTTAACTAACACAGAGGAAAGCGGTGAGGAATCCAAGAGAGGGGTTTAACAATTACACTAGCACCATGCAAAGGAAAGCTGGTGTCGGGCATGCACACAGCAATACAAGTTCAAATCCAAGAAGAGCAGGTAAGCGTGCACCTCCTTCATCTGAGAAGGTGACGTCAGTCTTATTTACAAAGAAAAGCCAATGGAGAGGAGCCTTGTGTCTCAATCCATTGTATATACACACAATGAAACAAATATCACGATGCTCATTCCTTCCTCCAAGAGGCTAGACTACATTCGTCACTGTTAAATTAGCCAATTTTTTAACGGATACTACATTTGTCATTATTTCATTAAAGTTAAATTAAAAAAATGTTAACATAAAAGACATCATTTCTGAAAAAACCTACAAACCTGCCTTATGCCAGAAATATTCATAAATAAATAAATAAATAGCATTCAACAAAACTGAGGAACCCCCCCCCTCCCCCATATTGGTCATGACAGTAATAAATGGTGGCTCATATACGCAACAATGAATAAATACAGATGGCAAAATACAAAAATATTCCCAATGTCTTTAACACGCTTGTATGATAATCTACTGCTGGTAGTTGTGACATGAGATGAATCATTAAACAGCTGAAAGGAGAACAGAAGAAAAGATTCAGTGCAGCAGCTACTTGAAACAAACGTTTCATTAAATGAAGCATTCATATAACACAAGAAAAATATGTATTGTATAGTTTAGATTTATATATTTATATATCTATTTATATAGACTGCTCTGTATCGCAGCCCAATCAGAATGAAATGGTAGGAGCACATCTAGACTGTATTTTCTTCTACTTAGGACATTTGTTGCTCTGTACAATGAAAATGATTCATTTGGAACTCGGTTCCAGCAGCTTTTTAGATGACACCCCCCCCCACACCCAATTCCACCACTCTCTAATACCACCATTCCAGTTATCCCAAAATCACCCAAACCCACTATTCTCTAATCCCACCATTTACATAATCCCACTCTTCCCTTAATCCCACCATACTTTAATTCTACGATCTCCCAAATCCTGCCATTCCCGAACCCCACAATCATTACCTAACCCACCTGTAATACTATTACTGCAATATTATTATTCCCTAATCCTACCATTTCCATAACCCTGCCATTTCCTAACTGGATTCTACTATTCCATTTCCCCACTATCCCAGTATTACCTTCTCTCCCGAATCCTACCATTCTATAATCCCACTGTTACCATAATTACACCATGCCCCATTTTTATTTATTTTTTTTTACCAAAAGTCAACATTAAAAATACAATCTTTGATGAGTTCTATCCCTTTGGGACAATCAGTCTTTTTATTCTGTTGTGTGTCCCAGAGTTGTCTGCATTTAAATCTGTAGTACATGTAGTGGCTGAGGGCAAAAAGTTCCACTGTATATGCGAATGTAAGATCAGATGCATGGGGGCTTGATGTTGATATTAATGTGTTTGTATTCCTCAGGGATTTTCCCCACAGAGTGGTTCAAGAGAAGAAAAAGAAGGTAACAATGAAGGATGTCCAGTTATATCGTCGTTATGGTCGATCCTCTCCGTCAGAGAAAGTGAGGAGAGCAAGCGAGTGGGGTGTTAATAGCTTTTCTGGATAATTCCTGGTAGTCAAACAAGTAAGGAAAGTGAACACATAAGAAAACAATTAGTACTTAATACATATGATGGCATAGAAGACAGTGAAAATTGGTGGCGAGGGAGGTGTTTATCCCGAGTGTGTGCTGAGTAATTAAAAAGTCTATCAGGTTTGGATTCTTTACATCACTAAAGTCATTATGCCATGAGTTAGGACTGGGTTATTTCTACAGGTGTCTACGGTTGCTCCAGTGTCCCAACAGAGGCCCCCATCCTTTCATTGTCCCTGGCATTTGCTGACAGGCATTTCGAGTCACTAGGCTCGGAATCGTGCCGCGGGTGTCGGTTAGGCACGCCACAGGGATGGAGCACCTGGTTGTTCTTCTCGTCTGAAAAAAGCTGTTTAATAACGTCAAAGAAGTTACTCAATGGGCTGCCTAGGAACACAGACGGGAAGAGAAAAAGAAAAAAAAGAGAAGAAGACAGAGTGAAAGAGAGAGAGAACAAACAAACCAATGAATAATGAGCTTCGAACAAGGAGACATGGCCAAACAAAAGAGGGCCAAAATGAATGATAATACGAGGACTCCGAGGTGTTCTACCACCAAAGGACAGCATGGGCTGTTTGCTTTTAAGCCTAATGGAGTTTCAATATTTCTTTAAAATAATTATAGATTGCAATTTATACAGTTTATAATCAGCAGCTCATGTACATTTTTACACAAAAGAATTGTCTCAATTTGTGGGTTTGGAGGATAAAACCGTTCAAATTATAACATTCATTCATTAAATCATCTGCTGACCTGCTTATTCTCTAATTCAGAGTCATAAAGATCTTCTGAAGCCTATCTCAGCTTTCTGAAGGACAAAAGGCAGGGGGGTATATTGTCAGTCCATCACCGGGCCCCACACACACACACACACACACACACACACACACACACACACACACACACACACACACACAAAATCTCTGAGTCACTCGATATTGAATGATGAGAGGCAGAAAGCAGTGACAGTGACGGCTGTGTGTAAAAGTGTGTTTGACAAAACGAAAGAGGGAGAGAGTATGAATGTTCAATAACAGAGAGAGAGAGAGAGAGAGAGAGAGAGAGAGAGAGACTTAATGAAACACAGTGAGCTTAGATGTTGCAGCTCTCCAGTCTGGTGTGTCTCTGAAGAAATGATTAACTGAGACAAAATGTTTCTACTTTATGTGAAATAAGTTTGTGGTCACCTGACGATCATCTCCCACAATTGTTTAGAATGTTTTTGTATGTTGTAGCATTACATCATTCCTTCACTGGAATCAAGAGACAAAAATCTGGCATCATTCCAGTGTCTGTATTTATATTTAGTTTTAGGATCTGGAGTATAGCATTTACAACATTTAAAAATCACAGGTCCACACAGATCCTGTAACCTCACTCAATCAAATCTCACTACATTTTAGTTTAGTTATATTTTTTTCAGTAGGAGGCGCTGTTGTCAAGCAGATGTAGAGAGCCTTGACTTGCAGAAGATGGTGTATGAATTAGAAGGAAAGACATGCATAGAGAAAAGACAAAGGTGCTTCGATTTCTTTTCTTTTTTTCCTCCTCCATTTGAATGTTTGCCTTTAAAAAGAATCAGGAGCAGCTCTTTGGGACACCATAGGTCTTCCGTTAAACGATGCGATTCTTTCTTTATGACTGTGTTTATTATAATCTTAATGCATGAAGGTTAGTTAGAGATAATAAACTGAAAGATCCCCAGTAGGCTTGTATAAGGGGTTTATGAGTAGAGTAAAAGCCATAAAAAGCTTTCTAGCGTGTGTGTAATTTCATTCGCGAGCTCTCTGTGTACATCCACAGTCCGATCAATGCATGTTTTGCGTGAGTGGGTGTGGGGTAAGTGCTATGAAGCCGTGCGTAGTGAGGGAGGGAAGAAGCATGCATGTGGTGGATACTGAAGAAAGAGTTTGGGACAGGGCCATGTTGGGGGATGGCGCTTTACTCACCAGCCAGCTGCGGGACTCCTGGCTGGTCATGTGTGCTTAACAGCTGTGTCTGGATCGTTTCCACCACCCGCTTGAAACGCCGACTTTGACCTGGAAACATATATGAGGTTTGATGCACCTTGAACCTGCACGACAACTCAACTAGTGAATTCTTAAGACTGAATATAAGCAGAGAAGTGGAGTAGAGAGGAGAGGAGTGGAGAGGAGAGGAGAGGAGTGGAGAGGAGAGGAGTGGAGTGGAGTTCCGTGGAGTGGAGAGAAGAGAAGAGGAGTGGAGTGGATAGGAGTTGAGAGGAGAGGAGGGAGTGCTGTGGAGTGGACAGGAGAGGAGTGGTGTGCCGTGGAGTAGAGTAGAGTTGAGTGGAGTGGAGTGGTTTGGTGTTGAGTGAAATAGAGTGGAGTGGAATGGAGTGAAGTGGAGTGGAGTGGAGTGGAGACAAGAGAAGAGAAGAGAAGAGAAGAGAAGAGAAGAGAAGAGAATTGGAGTGGAGTGGAGTGGAGTGGAGTGGAGTGGAGTGGAGTGAAGTAGAGTGGAGTGGAGTGGAGTGGAGTGGAGAGGAGTGGAGAGGAGTGGTGTGGAGTGGATTGAAGTAGAGTGGAGTGGAGTGGAGTGGACAGGAGAGGAGTGGAGAGGAGAGGAGTGGTGTGGAGAGAAGTGGAGTGGAGTGAAGTTAAGTGCAGAGGAGAGAAGAGAAGCACATAAACTGGGACAGTGGCAAGAGGAGAGGAGAGGAGTGGAGTGGAGTGGAGTGGAGTGGAGTGGAGTGGAGTGGAGTGGAGTGGAGAGAAGAGAAGCACATAAACTGGGACAGTGGCAAGAGGAGAGGAGAGGAGAGGAGAGGAGAGGAGAGGAGTGGTGTGGAGTGGAGTGAAGTGGAGAGGAGAGGAGAGGAGAGGAGAAGAGAGGACAGAAGCACATAAACTGGGACAGTGGAAAGAAGAGAGGAGTGGAGTGGAGTGGAGTGGAGAGGAGAGAGGCGGAGAGGCGGAGAGGAGAGAGGCGGAGTGGAGTGGAGTGGAGAGAAGAGAAGCACATAAACTGGGACAGTGGCAAGAGGAGAGGAGTGGAGTGGAGTGGAGTGGAGAGAGGAGGAGTGGAGTGGAGTGGAGTGGAGTGGAGAGGAGAGGAGTGGAGTGGAGAGGAGTGGAGAGGAGAGAGGAGGAGTGAAGTGGAGTGGAGAGGAGTGGAGAGAGGAGGAGAGGAGTGGGGTGGAGGATAAGTAGAGAGGAGAGGAGTGGAGTGGAGTAGAAAGGAGAGAGAAGGGGTAGAGTGGAGAGAGAAGGAGTGGAGTGGAGTGGAGAAGGGTTTAGAGGGGAGAGGAGGAGTGGAGAGGAGAGGAAAGGAGAGAGAAGAGGAGTGGAGAGGAGAGAGGAGGAGTGGAGTGGAGTGGAGAGGAGTGGAGTGGAGAGAGGAGGAGTGGAGTGGAGTCGAGTGGAGAGGAGTGGAGTGGAGTGGAGTGGAGAGGAGAGAGGAGGAGTGGAGTGGAGTGGAGAGAGGTGGAGTGGAGTGGAAAGGAGAGAGAAGGGGTAGAGTGGAGAGAGAAGGAGTGGAGTGGACTGGAGAGGGGTGGAGGAGGAGTGGAGAGGAGAGAGAAAAAATAGAGTGGAGAGAGAAGGAGTGGAGTGGAGGAGGAATGGAGAGGCGAGGAGAAGAGAGAGAAGGAGTAGAGTGGAGAGAGCTGGAGTGGTGAGGAGAGGAGAGGAGAGGAGAGGAGAGAAGAGAAGAGAAGCACATAAACTGGGATGGTGGCAAGGCCCCTGTGGGTGAAATAGGATGCAGTTGCTCTGGTCTGCTGTCCTGTAGTGAAATCATGTTAGACGCAGTAGGTTATGAATGACCTGCACTACAAAAAAAAGTGCCCCGTCTGTCTTCTGTTTTGAGTTTAGAAAGCTGCAGGCAGCTTAAGAGAGGGTCCTTATCTTTCGCACAGAGGGGGAAGAATGTGGAAATGCTCTAAAAGCAACTGTTGAGTAGAAAATAAGGACTTGTGATGATAAGGCTACAGTGAGGTGAAGGTACCTGAGAGCAGCGTGAAGGTTACAGAGTAGATGCCGTTCTCCTTGGTGGCTGTGCTGCTCTCGGTGTAAGTGATGTCCACCTGGAACTTCACTGGCTTCTGGAAGACAGTGGGACCTGCTGTAGACTTGTATTCTGCTCGAAAACTCGTCTGGGAGATCACACTGTGACTGAGACTGGGGATCTAAAGAGAGGAGCAAAAGAGAGAGGAGAGAAGAGAAGAGAAGAGAAGAAAGGAGAAGAGAAGAGGAGAGGAAAAGAAAGGAGAAGAGAAGAGAAGAGAGGAGAATAGAAGAAAGGAAAAGAGAAGAGAAGAGAAGAGAAG
>JAOTRA010000008.1:3412638-3423981 GCA_026260255.1 Pseudolaguvia tuberculata | reverse complement strand
TAATATTCTAAACTACATTTAGTTCTAATCTTCTACACTAATTCTAGTTTTAATATTCTAAACTGCATTTAGTTCTAGTCTTCTACACTAATTCTAGTTTTAATATTCTAAACTACATTTAGTTCTAGTCTTCAACACTAATTCTAGTTTCTAACATACCTAATCAGCATGTTTTTAGACTGTGAGTGGAAACCGGGAGTACCCAGAGGAAACCCACACAAGCGATGAGAACATGCAAACTCCGCACAGAAAGATCCTCGGCCAGGGAATCGAACCCGGAACCTTTTTGTTGTGATGCACCGCTCCGCTCTGCATATTTAATTCAATAGAAAATGCATATACTAACAGTACACTTGAATAAACTATAAGTCCAGGTATTTATGGGTAGGTTAAATCCATCAGCTGATACATACTGTACAGTCGAGTGTCTTTCACACTCCAGCAATGACTACATGCTTAGCACAAACAAGCAAAAGTAGACAAAAGCATACCAAAATCTCAATACTTACAGATATTTCTTGTTTTCGTAGACATCGTGCAACTTTAAAACGTGTGGGTGTTCTATTAGCTTGAGAATAGCAATTTCTCTTTCCACCTGTAAAAAAGAGAGGGGTGGGGGTGGAGATGGAGGGTATTTTAGTGTTTGCGTCAACAGCTATGAAGTTTTCTTTATAGACATGGTTAAAAATAAGTGTAATTTAGAATTTGGCAGAGTTTCTTCCCAGTCAGCATAAAACCACAATTCACATCAGCAAATATACTAATTCCAATTTTACTGGGGAAACAAACAAAAGAATCATTTCACTTAGAGGTTTAACCTTAAAATGTATGGCAACTTTTAAACAATAAAGAGGAGATGGACAGATTGAACATGCATGCATGTACAGATAGATATATGCAGACCGACAAACAGTCTAGACAGACAGACAGACATATAGTCAGATATTTAGTCAAACAGACAGATAGATAGTCAGACAGGCAGGCAGACAGACAGGCAGACAGACAGGCAGGCAGGCAGACAGACAGACAGGCAGACAGACAGATAGATTAGACAGATGTGTATCATTATATCATATTGTATGTATAATTTTGTTGGCTGCATTATTACCGATAATTCATTAGTTCTCAGTCTGTTTACTTTGCACGCCATTATTAGGTAAAACATAGGTTAAGGAATGATTTGTGTCAAGTATGGCAACCTTGGAGGATGATTAGAATTAATTGCTGTTCATCTGACGTTTCAATCTATCATTATGACAAATCCCACTAACAGAGGCCTGCCATATAGAAGCCAATCTGTTCACCTGGCATTCTCCTCCTTTGGCCTGTGGGTAGAGAAACTGGGGATCAGTGATCTAGTGGCAGAGCAAAAGTTACCGTCTTGACAGAGGCTCAGTGACATGGCGCAGCTCCAGCACTTCTTTATTCCTGTGCCAGGAGTTCCATGCATTGCCAAAAAAGGCGAAGTCAGGCCAAAGGCAAGACCAAGAGGAATGCCAATGCAAGTAAACAGCCAGAATTTCGACATTGCACTTGTGAAGGAACTTCAGAAAGTTTAAGTATGCTAACTCTTTCCCTAGTTTAAGTAGCCCTGATGCAAATTAGTACATTTCCTACCGTCCATTCATTAAGTCAGAATTAGCCCACTGCTGCCAAACTTCTCACCACTGCACCTTGCAATATTGACCCACTTGTCTGCCAGCTCCCTGTGCTCCCTTCTCTTATGAATAGACCACCCTTAATTACCTGCACACATCTGTGTGCATGCGTCTGTTCAATTTCCATACAGCTTCATTACCAAGTTATTACCACAGGTCTGATATATCCTCATCCTACAGTGCTACCTGGAGACTGGAGCATTGTTTCAGTCCTGGAGGATTAGCATGGAGAAAGCTAATCAGGCAAGACAAATCGTTAAAATGCAGGAAGGATACTTGGGCTCCACTCGTTGTGCTCTATTTGTCTCTCACAGGTCAAGGAGTTTAACCGTATGATAATTAGCTATAATATAAAGAAGAAAAAGGTGCATGGGCAGAACATGAAGAGGAATGTATAGCTCGTTTGCAGTGAAGGAATAACCCTGGAAAGATCCCACGGCCGTTTGAAGACAGCCAGTGCAAAAGATTGACACTAATCCAAATTGGTTATTTGACAGCGAGAAAATTTGCCTCGAAGGATCACCTTAGTTATCGTCAGTGTTTCTTGATCACTAACATGGAAAAAAAAAGGTCAGTGTAAAATCTTTGAATTAGTTCTCGGATATGCTGTTGCAAGAGAGGAGTTTTCTTCTATTAGTTAGAAACTACAGGAGGGCAACAAGGCAAAGTTTTTAATAAAGAAAATGTACCATAATGATTAAATGGATGCAGGGTGGACACAATATTCATTCATTCATTCATTCATCCGTCCGTCCATCCATTCATCTAACCTGCTAATTCCCAAATTCGAGGTTACCAAGGTCTGCTGGAGACTATCCCAGCGCACATAGGGCAAAAGGCAGGGGTACATACTGAACAGGTACCCAGTCCATTGCAGGGCCACACATAGACCAACAACACCACTCACTCCTCTGGCAAATTTAGAATCACCATATCAATCTAATGTACATTAGATTGATATGGTGATTCTTGGACTGTGGAAGGAAACCGGGGTACCTATAGAAAACAGGTATCCTGTAATACTGCACAACATTTAGTGACGTGTTCCTTTATATATCCCACCTTGGAAGCGCCCATGGAGCCGGAATGGTTAAGGGTCTTGCTCAAGGACCTAACAGACTTGGCAGCAATGGGGCTACCTTACATTTTTTTACAATTTACAGAATTTGGCAAACGCTCTTATCCAGAGCTACTTACATTTAATCTCTTTTGTACAACCGAGCAATTGTGGGTTAAGGACCTCCACAGTGGTATTACTCCAACACCTTCACCAATAAGCTACCCCATCCCAATCAACCTAGGCAACAACACTTGAACCATGAGACACCACTGGCCTTCCTAACTGATAAGAGTTTACTTGGGTGTAGCTCTATTAACTAATTTAATGCTTTACTTATTTAAATTCTCAACCAAGTTGGTCAAATACAATAAAAATCCTGTCAAATGAACAGATATTCTAGACATCCCAAACAGCCCCTTCAGGATTTTGGAGTCACTAGTGATCCCTACAATTTTATGAAGTGATTACAGAGATCTTTTAAAATCAGTGTAGCTTTTTCAGATTCAGGCCAAAGTACATGACGTCACGTCCAACTCAACATGAATTTAGCCAAAATCATTTGTATAATATGCATAAATCATAAATCCATAATCCCATAGGTGTCCTAATTGCATTTAAACAAAGAACCCTGTGCTTGCAGTTTCATGAGTTTACACAGTAAAACCTTGAACGTTCTATAAATATCTTAGTTCAAATACCATGCAATCCATCGACACAATGCAATTTTAAGATTTCACACAGATTTGTTTTTGTAATTAATTTAATATATGCATTTATATGTTGGCGCGGTGGTGTAGTGGTTATCACGGTCGCCTCGCAACAAGAAGAACAAGGTGGCCGGGGATCCTTCTGTGTATAGTTTGCATGTTCTGGGTTTCTCTCTGAGTACTCCACTTTCCACCCACAGTCCAAAAAAAATGTACATTATGTTGATTAGTGATTCTAAATTGCCCATAGGAGTGAATGTGTGTGTGAGTGGTTGTTGGTCTATGTGTGACCTGTGCACTTGTTCAGGGTGTACCCCCCTTTGCCTTATGTGCAGACCCCCATGACCCCGAATTAGGGAATAAGCGGTAAGAAGATGGATGAATGAATTAATGGATTAATATATGCATAATAATGTGAATGAAAAAATAATAACAATATATAAATATAATACGTTTTGAAATAAGAAGAATAATAAAGTAAGAATAATCTCTAACATTGTTGGGTTGTTTATCTACAATAAATGTCATAACCTGTTCAAAGATCAAATGGTTACTTCTTTAAATGTATTTATTGTTCAAAGATAAAAAATAAAAATGAACATGTCTAGCTAGTGCTGCCCAAATATCTGATGAAATAACAACATTAGATTGATAGATCTACAATGATTATAATTCTAATGAATGATTCTAAATTGCTCATCGGGGTGAGTGTGAGTGGGTGGCCTTGTAATTGACTGGCGGGTCTATCCCTCCTGCCTTTCGTCCTTCAGAGAGTAGGAGTCCACAGTGACCCTGAATTAGAAGATGAATAAATAAATGAATAAACTTTAAGAGCTCTGCCCAAAGCACATGTCCTAAAATATAAGTTCCTACTTAACAGCATTTTATTATTTATTGCCAGCAGGTATACCCAGAACATGTAGGATCATCCAAACTGGAACGGTTCCTAATAGGAAATTAGTTTGAAATAGGCAGGAGGAATAGATCAAATGCAATCAAAAGTCTGCAAGACTCACAAAGAACCTTAATTGAAAATATATTAAATTAAGAAAGGGAAGAAGAAAAAAAAAATCAAGATTTCTTGCTGTGTTCAACTGTATAGGAAAGTATTTCTACTTAAAGAATATCCAACAATAAGAGTACTACAAACTACACTATGAAAGAACTGCACTAGTATGGATATGATCTAGTATCTGGAGACATGTGACCAAAACATTCTGTTCAAACATTTACAGACGCAGGAATTGTGTCTCATGGTTGCTTATAAATACTGTAATAGTCAGACGGTCCCTTGAGTTCATGCTTCTTGCAGAGTGTGAACTATTTCTCAGCTGACAGCAGAAGGCCGATGTGTGCGAACAGACAGCAAGTACGATGGAGAAGGGTGTCAGCAGTGAGAACATGCTGTAACACTCAAAGGTAAAGAAACTGCTTTTGAGCTTTAACTGGCACACGGAGGAGAAAAAGTTTGCTGATTTTTTTTTACCTTTCTAACTTGCCCCCTTTGTTAACGCTGAAAAGGAGGAAATTTAAAAAAAAAAAAAAAACAGACTTCAAAAACGTCTTTAGTTTGTGTTCAGGGATCTGGAATTTTCCATCTCAAAAGTCAAGTCAGTCAATTTTTCTATTTATTTTCTTCCACCTTGAAAACACATGCAGGTAAATGCAGCTCGGAAACCCAACATAACCTCACCCCCCGAGACAAACACAACAGAAAGAAGGAAGCGTTTTATGGTGTATCTCAAGGTCATGCAAATAAAACACTAGACCTTGGTGCATGCAGTGCATTTGTAAACGGTCCTACATGTGTACTGTAAATATCTACTGGTACACACATTAGTTGGCAGGCAACCTTTGTAGTCCTGTGTGCTTTTGGTGCTGCTCAGCTCAACAGAAGACGGTTAGAAAGCTTTGGAATTGCCGTGGCACTAAGGGTAATAATCAATACATTCCACTGAAGGAGAAACTGAATAACTTTTGCTCGCCCTCCACTTGCTGTAAAGCAGACATATCTCAGGAGCACCATTCACACCTAGCCTACAGGAGTCATCGGTGGCTGAAATTGGCCGGGAAATTGCTTGAGATAGGTCTGATGTTTAACTACATGAACCTAAAGTGCACAAATTGAATCAGTTGAGACATACTGAAGGACATGTCTTTTTTTAAACCGCAATACTGTGGATAACGGAAGAAATGTATGTCCGTAGAAGAGCCTTAAGTGGGTTTGGCAAGTGGACATTGCTGATAACAGCTAAGCGATTTAGCCCATGTCAGCTTTTACTGCATATGTTAAAAGTCAGGGGCGTCTAAATTGGCGGAAAAATCTTTTTGAGCATGTTCAAATCTTAGATGTGAACTCTTAAGATCACTAAAAAGTGCCAGATGATATTTAACAGGCCATTTCTGTAACACCCGAGAAGCCTGAATCCAAAAGTTAATACTGGAAGTTGTATTTATTACTAAATAGTATTAAATGTGAGCCTAATGAATAACCTATAAAGTTTTAGCTTTTTTTAAAAATCATTATTCATTCAATTGCAGATCTTCAATAAATATTTAGACAGGAACCTAATACCAGAATAAAAATTATTCAAAAACAACTTAGAACTTTATCAGCTTGCACACACACAAACAAACACACACACACACACACACACACACACACACACACACGGATGTCTCTGAAATGTCCGTCAATCAGAAAGCCCACAGAGCAACCAGCATACTCCCAATCAGTACATATCAAGAGAACCGCTAACCATGTTTTTCAACTTAACCTTTTCCGCTAACGCAAAACGCAATCGGTCCCTATCATACGTGGTCTCGCCTAACCCAAGGACGAAGGTCTGCTTGTGTCTGCTGAGCTCAGAGCTCAAATGCAGTCTAGTGACAAGTCTTCTCCTAATCATTACGCTGATGTGCGGTGACAAATTAATCACGCTGTCACTTAGGCCTGTAGATGTGACTGACTTATGATAGAATGGAGACATAACTCTATGCTAATGGACATGTCCTGAGATGACCTTGTCTATAATGAAATCTCATGGTTTAGGATGGTGTGCGGGCAAGCTGTGTGGGTTTGGAGTTATGAGAGGTTTTCTCCTTTGAGGCGCAATCTAGGGCATCATATAAAGAGTTATAAACACTGTATTTGTTACACCAAGCAAGTCATAGAACCGTATGACCGTGAACCTCAAAACACCTTCAGTGAAAACTAAGGTGGACCCTGGCTAACTGTCAAAACTTTATTTAACAGTAAATTAAGGATACATTAATCCAGCAATTCATCAAAACGCCTCCAGGTTCCAGTCTGAATATTACATCACATCACATTATATATGTTTGTATCGTTGTTTAGGACGGCGCAGTGGCGTAGTGGTTAGCATGATCGCCTCATAATAAATAAGTGCTGGGTTCGATTCCCGGGCCGGGGATCTTTCTGTGCAAAGTTTGTATGTCCAGTTTCCTTCGGGTACTCCGGTTTCCTCCCACAGTCCAAAAACATGTACATCAGGTTGATTGGTGATTCTAAATTGCCCATAGGAGTGAATGTGTGTGTGCACAGTTGTTCCCTGTGGCCCTGAGATGGACTGACGATCTGTCCATGGTGTGCCCCTGCCTCTCGCCAGATGTGCGCTGGAATAGGTTCCAGTTAAACCCCTGTGACCCCAAATTAGGGAATAAGTGGGTTAGAAGATTATAAATGATTAATTTTGGTTTTACCTAATTTTTAAAAAGAATTATACTAAAACACTATAATACAATTACTCACTAATTAATCATATATAATTAATCGTACATTAATCCCCTGATTTAAAGATCAAATATTCATAATATGGGTTGAAGTGCAGTGGTTAAATTATTGAACTGCTAACTGGAATATTCACAGAGATAACTGCAGTAACCCGGTGCTGAATAAGGGTGTCTGCCAAATTCCAGATGTGTAAATGTAATATCTAGGACACTTGGAACTGAACCTCCCTTCCCACATCTGGCTTCCATCCGTCTATCCCTCAAAAGAAAAACCAAGAAAACAAGAAAAAAATATCTATCCAACACAGACGGACGGACAGACAGACAGACAGACAGACAGACAGAGACTAGATAGACAGACAGAGACTAGATAGACAGACAGACAGAGACTAGATAGACAGACAGACAGAGACTAGATAGACAGACAGACAGAGACTAGATAGACGGACGGACGGACGGACAGACAGACAGACAGACAGACAGACAGACAGATAGATAGATAGATGTGATGTGAGGTTCAGTGTTGGACAGCGCGAGTCTGAGTACCTGCAGAGGATTCCGC
This sequence comes from Pseudolaguvia tuberculata, assembly GCA_026260255.1. Lineage (NCBI taxonomy): Eukaryota > Metazoa > Chordata > Actinopteri > Siluriformes > Sisoridae > Pseudolaguvia > Pseudolaguvia tuberculata. The sequence continues at coordinate 3,416,241 of JAOTRA010000008.1, read as the reverse complement.
TATTTAAATTAAATTACGAAATTTTTTTCTTGCCATCAGTTTTGAAAACCGCTAAAGCAAAACATGCTTCTATTTGCATTAAATTAAACGGAAGGCAGAGTGAGAGAGTCAGAGTTCAAAAAGAAACCCTGTATAAGATTAAATGCTGATGTTTAACACCGTACACTTTTTTTTTTGTTTAAATTGCAAATATTTTATATTTTGAAATCAATTTCTTTATTGAATAATTTTGAAACCTCTTATATGATTTCTATTTTATGCACATCATGAAAATAAATACAAAAATTAATAACCATATGTCTGAAAATGTGGAGGTTATTAAAGCAGTTTGAGAGATATTGAATCTATTTGCCCAATCTATTCGACCCTGCGTCAAGGCTGAGTGGGTGAAGTTCACTTCCTTTTTTTGACAAGGCTGCATGGTCGATGGCTAGCTCAGGTCTTTGAGCTATTGTATCTAGATGATCAATAAAGACAAGAGAGGCAGGTCGATGCACACAAGTGACCTCTACAGCCCAATCAACATGAAAAATATATCGGAGTATCTGGGTGCAGTGGGATGAAAATAGCAATAGACTGGACTGTACCATTATATAAGGCTTTAACCCAATAAATTAGAGGTACATTTTCAAACGGGGCTACCAAAATACGAATGTCAAAATATTTTATTACATTCGATCAAATATAACCAATATTTCTGAAGCTAATAAATGCTACTTATGTTGTCATAAAAATTCCTTTACTTGCTTTATAGGTCAGGGTCAGAGGAACAGTAGGTGTGAAATGGCATGCCAGTCTGTCACAGAGCACCAGTTACACACCAATTCATACCAAAGGACTATTTCGAGTCTACAGTCTGACATATTATTATTAGACTGTATTCATCATTTATATGAATAATATACAGTACATTACTGTAAAATAAAGGCTATAAATAATTATCTATAGTAATTCATGTAGCTGCCTAATAAATCTTACAAACAGATGAGTGGCAGTGGTGGCATGGTTATGGCTTGGGTCTGAGTTGATCAGGAGACTATGAAGACTTGGGTTCAAGCCCTACCACTGCCAAAGAAGACCAGGAAGACCTGGACTCAAGCCCCACCATCAAACAGCCTCAGTTGTTGATCTGATGATCAGGAAGACACCACCAGCCTGCCCTTGTTGGTTCCCTGAGCAAGACTCTGTACCCTTTCTGGTACTGCATCATAGCAGTCACTGCATTCTGACCCCAACTTTTTTGCGGATATACAAAAAAATTATTTTTACTGTGCTGTAAAGTATATCTAACCAAATAAAGGCATTTACATTACATTTCTTACATAACTATATCCTTTTCACTTTAATCCAGATCTATTTATCTCATTTGATCAGTTGAGGGTTATAGGCCTTGCTCAAGGGTCAAGCATTGGCATCTTGGTAGTGGTGGGAATCAAATCTACAATCTTCTGGCTAGCAGTCAAACATATAAATCATATATAATAACTTTTAAAATGACACTTAAAATTTCTATGTCTGTCATAACATCATAACATGTTTAAAGTAATCTTTAGTCCATAGTGCTTGGAAATCTAGCCAACGTTCAGGATCTCATTTTCCAGACCAGGTTGTGAAAAATTGGTGTGCTATAGCATCCTAAACACTCAGTAAAGAACTGTCAGTATGTGTCTCTTCCAACTAATCCCATCATAAGCTGAGAAGAAATAGCTTTTTCTTATTTGAAGCTCGGTTCCAAGTGACTTCCCGGTAACCCTACATTTCTGACAGAGTATTACTTGTTGCCCTGTCAACACGGTGCTTCTGAATATTGCAGCACTTGACTTGCTCTGAGCCAGCAATTGAGTATGTCTGAACTATTATGGGGCTGTGCAGCAGGAAGCGTGGCTTACTTATCTTCCTCCACGCAAGATGACATCCATATTTAACAGCCAACACCTTGCCGTGAGGCCTGGGTACTGATGGAAAAGAGAGCCATTAAAAAAGTTGCTATAAAGTATTTAAAACTTCTGATGAACGTCAAGAAAACAAAGTTATGGGTTGGGGAACCGGCAGCAGATCAATCCAAGACAATCAGCTATGATTGGCTGATGGGACAATGGTGGTCAGAAGGTAATGTGTAATGTCGCACTTTTTTATTGCTTTCTTTTCTGAAGCTTGACAAAGCTTTGCTGTGAAAATCTGAGTAACAGCAAAGAAATGAAAGCCACAACAAAAATGTAAAAAATAGATTTGAAAAAGACTGAATGCTAAAGTCACCTCTAGAGTTGTAGGATACCAATTTAGCCACGTATTTCATCAACGTCAAAATCAGTGCAAATGCCATGTTTATTTGAGATTAAATAAACATGGTGCTGATCTGCTATATAATAGACAGCAATATAATATATTATATTTCAGGCATTACCATTGGTTGATCTGTATGTATCTTTTATAATCGTCTTAGTTTCCTTTTATCAGTTCCTTTCATTGGTCACCACAGCAAATCATCTGCCTCCCATTTAGCTCAATCCATTACACCCACCAAATTCATGCCGTCATTTATCACATCCAAATACCTCCCCTCTTTGACCTTTCTCTTTACCTAATGCATGTGCCTACATTTCCAACATCCTTCTACCTATTTTTCCATTATTCCCCTTCTGCACATATACAAACCCTCTCAATCCATCTTCTCTTCCTTTTTCTTGTCCCCAAAAGTCTAAGATGTCATCTCTCTGATGCGTTTCTCCCTGATCCTGTCCAACCTCATCACTCCCTAATCATCACTTCTGATACCTCCAGTTCTGCCTTCTATCTCTCTCTCTCATTGCCATTGACTCTAAATGGAAATGGTGGCTTAGTGGTTAAAGTGTTGGACTGATACTAGAAAGACCGGGTTTCGATTCCCAGCACCACTAAGCCAAATGATCAAAGTCCCTGATCAAACCCGTAACCCCCAATTGCTTAGTTATAAGTCGCTCTAGACAAGGGCATTTGCCAAATGCTGTAAATGTAAACCGTACAACGCAGCTGGTCCCACTATTGCCCTCTACACCTTCCTCTTCCCTCCTGTATTTTCACCTATACAGACTGAAGATTTATCAGCTACATGAGCTACATGTCTAGTCCTCGAAATGATGTCATAGGATGAGTGAAATGTGGGGTAGTATATATTAAGGTAGTCAGAATATTGTCGGTGACGCACAAGCCAACGGGGTTTAAGAGAGACTGATTTGTTTTATCATGTGCATGTAATGTTAAAAGAGGAAAAGATTATTTTCCTTAGAGACACTAAAAAGCTAAGCACGTACCATCTATAATCATTTAGCAGCGAAAGCAGAGACCTGAACGCAGGAGAAGTGCTTGCTCTGTGCTCCTCGTGTCACAATAACCAGATTAGAGGCGTCCACGGCTCATCTTTTTTCATCTGAAATCTCAGCATTTTTTCATTCCCTCCGTCACCCCGTGGCTCCACGTTTCTCACCACTCTCACTCAGTTTTTCTCTTCAGCCTATTTCCACTGGATTTCTATTTCTATTCCTTTGTGTCTCTCTCTCTCTCTCTCTCTCTCTCTCTCTCTCTCTCTCTCACTCACACACACACACACACACACACACACACACA
>JAOTRA010000008.1:3401769-3412538 GCA_026260255.1 Pseudolaguvia tuberculata | reverse complement strand
ACACACACACACACACACACACACACACACACACACACACACACACACACACACACACACACACACACATCCAGTGACTTTCAGATAAGGATCTTCATCCTGAAAACTTGATTCTCTTTGTCTATGAGTGGTGAGTAAGCATTTTAAGCAGAAGTAAATCGGCTGCAAAGTTGGTTTTTTTTGCCTACATTGCATGAGTTCAACTCCTGCGCTACAGCAGATAATGAACATTTCATATCTTTATAATTACCACAAGTGCTGCAGGAAACACAAAAAGCAGCATGAAGGAGAAAGAAGGGCCCGGATTGACAGCACTACTGGATGAGAAGACATTCGGTACATGCAGATAATGAAGTGTAGACATGACACCCCCAATAAACACATCATTTGAAAAGCATTCGAATTTCGCAAATTCACTCAGATTCACACATATTTCTCTCAATGTTTGGTTTCATTATGAGCCCCAAAGACAAAAATGTGTTTAAAGAAGAGAAAAATGTGTTCGAGCAGGCTGCAGATAATTCAACAGCTTCATAAGGTAATGGCTTTGGAGGTGGACTGATGATGAAGTTATTAGGATTTCTATTCATGAGTATTTAGTTATGTATTTAATTAGGTTTTTAGCTAATTGCTAGACCACCAACATGTCACAATACCTTATAATAGTGTGTGTATGGGGTGGCTTAAATATCATCCCAAACTGATCTTTCTTACTTCTGTGTTTATGGTTAGGGGTGGAGCAGCGCTGCTACTTCATATCTTAATACCTGACCTCCGGCTATCGTTTGATATATCATAATGTTCTGAGATACAAAGTCCTGATTTTTTGACAATGACTGAACTCTTTTGAGATGAACTCCAGACCTCCTTACCTGATAGTGTCTAATCTCACTAAAACTAGAGCTGAATAAAGCAAAGAGAAAAAAAACCTGTTGTAGGTTTAATGTTCTATAGCAAAATTCATAAACTGAAACTCTAGAAACCCGATTCTAAAAAATTGGGACACTGTTTAAATTGTGAATAAAAATGCAATGAATGCAATGAAGTAAAAGTTTCAAATGTAAATATTTTAATCAGAATAAAATGTAGATAACATATCAAATGTTGAAAGTGAGACATTTTGAAAATGTCATGCCAAATGGTGGCTCATTTTAGATTTCATGAGAGCTACCCAAAAAAAGTTTGGACAGGTATCAATAGGAGGCTGGAAAAGTTAAATATACATATAAGAATCAGCTGGAGGACCAATTTGAAACTAATTGGGTCAATTGGCAACATGATTGGGTATAAAAACAGACTCTCAGAGTAGCAGTGTCTCTCAGAAATCAAGATGGGCAGAGGATCATCAATTCCCCCAATACTGCAGCAACAAATATCAGAAAGGAGTTTCTCAGAGAAAAATTGCAGAGAGTTTGAAGTTATCCTGGTCTACAGTGCAAAATATCATCCAAAGATTCAGAGAATCTGGATCTCTGTGCGTAAGGGTCAAGGTCGGAAGACCATACTGGATGCCTGTGATCTTTAGGCCATTAGACGGCACTACATCACATACAGGAATGCCACTGTATTGGAAATCACACCATGGGCTCAGGAATACTTCCAGAAAACATTGTCAGTGAACACAATCCACCCTGCCATTTGCCGCTGCCAGACAAAATTCTATAGGTCAACAAAAAAGCCATATCCTAAACATGATCCAGAAGTGCAGGTGTTTTCTATTGGCCAAGACTCATTTAAAATGGACTGTGGCAAAGTGGAAAACGGTTCTGTGGTCAGACAAATTAAAATTTAATGTTATTTTTGGGAAACTGGGACGCCATGTCATCCAGACTAAAGAGGACAAGGACAACCCAAGTCTGCATTTCTGATGGTATGGGGTTGCATGAGTGCGAACGGTATGGGCAGCTTACACATCTGGATAGGCACCATCAATGCTGAAAGGTATATCCAGGTTCTAGAACAACAGACTTTGTCTCTTTCAGGAAAGACCTTTCATTTTCCAGCATGACAATGTCAGACCACATACTGCAACAATTACAACATCATGGCTTTGTAGGAGAAGGAGCCGGATACTGAAATGGCCAGCCTGCAGTCCAGATCTTTCACTCATAAGGGAAGATGTGATAAAGAAGATCTGAGACAGTTGAACAGCTTGAAACCTGTAATAGACAAGAATGGGACAACATTCCTTTTCCTAAACAACTTGTCTCTTCAGACTGTTATAAAAAAAAAAAGAGGGAATTCAACACATGGTAAAAAACTTTGTCTCAACTTTTTTGAGATGTGCTGATGCCAGGAAATTTATCTGATATGTCATCTATGTTGATGAATATAATATAATATAATATTCAATATTCTGAATAAAATATTGAAATTTGAAACTTCCACATTGCATTCTGTTTTTATTCACAATTTGTACAGTGTCTCGCCTTTATTAGAATCGGGTTTTTCGCATATTTCCTTCTTTTTTTGAACACGAATGGATGTCCTACACAGTATACATTAACATTACTCCACACTCACTCAGATCAACACTACTGCTTGACTGCTCCCATGATCCCTTAGGACAATATAGGCATCAATACTTACTTAATTAACTGTGCTATTCTCTAAGAATTTATTCTGATCAACCAACCAGACATTGGAAACGTGCCGTCACAGGCCAGCTACCGGGTTTCAAAAGGCAGAGGGGGAAAAATCTGAATGGTCTTTCATAATATTAATAATTCAGTCTACCACTACTAATATAATGTAAGTTACATGGGCAGCAGTACTAATTAAACACACAGATATACATGCACACATACATACAATATATTTACCCACACTCACCCTTTACACACCCATTCATGGAGGAATCAGACTGATGTTACACACACTTTACAATGAACCAACATCGATGCAACATCGAACTCTTTTGTACATCAATAAGAATAAAGGCACCTGCCAAATTGGTTAGATGTAAATACCAGTCAGGAAGTGAAAATCGAGTGTGAACCCTTCAAAAGACTTTCTAAACTATTTGTCCCATCTTGGATTCTTACAGACACACACTTGCACACCCATACACAGCCATGGACAGTATCTGCCACACCACTCTGCTCTGTTTGAGTAAGCAAAGAGGATCAGAACAGCATGGAGGAATCAGCTTGCATGACCGATCCGGCTGAGTATGTCCTTCTCCTGCTGAGACAGACTGGGTGAAAGGAACTGCTCAGCACTGTGGGAGACAATTCCAAGGCTAAGAACCTTAGGGCACATCGTGATTTAAAGCATGGTAAGACTAGGCTGCTGATATCACCAGCTTCTCTTCATCTCCACCCTGCTGCTGTGTCCTTCAGCAGAAATCTTAAACTGAAGTTACTTAAGCACATGGCTTCAAATGAAGAGCCAGATTACAAACTAATACCTCATGTTAATTAGAGTACTACTATTACCATCAGCCTTTAACTTGAATTTTATTTTGCATTGATGTTACACCCATCTTAGCGAGAAATCGAACATCGGACACTGTGGTCTTCACAGGCAATGAGCACTTAAAGAACTTAAAGTGAAAAAGATTTGCACAGTCCACATGTACAGAATAACATTTAGACTGTGCTGATATTTCAATGTGTTCTTTTAATGTTTATTATGGGATGTGTTCAGCAGTCTAAGAAGAGGAAAAATGTCAATGTAGTAATTTAAAATACGTATCCTGAATTCATATAAATCTTTAAAATCTCTTGTGTATTCCACTGGGTAGTAAAGCAACACAAATAACACAGAATTAAACCAGATTACTTTTTTATTTAGAAAATTTAGCAAAAGAAAATTTACTCGCTATCAAGCTCTGAGACGGACTGGTGACCGGTCCAGGCCTTTTGCCCTATGTGCACTGGGAAAGACTCTCGTGTCCCTACATTAGGGAATAAGCATGTTAGAAGATAAATGAATGAATGAAAGTATAAGGCACTGTATGGTTTGGCTCAGACATCCCTAACTTGTCTAATAACACGCTACACTCCGTCACACTTCTTGAATCTTCCAGATTTCTGGTAATTCCCAGAAAAGCAAAGTCCACAAAAGAAGGTAAAGCCTTTTCATGTTTAGCTCCTGACAATTCTCTGGGTTCAGACACAGTCTTCCAGTTTGGACAGAGATTAAAGAGATATCTCTTAAGCCAGGCAAACAGATAACACATCCCATAATCTTATTCTCCAGTAACATCTGATTAAAGGTACATTATAAGCTATTATTAATTATATTAATAAGATGATAAACAGTAGATAAGCTAAGTTCAACTCCTCCGTTTTCATTTTTATACCAATCACAAGGTATCCAGAGACTGGTAGACCTTTAGAAAGAGGCACACCCGAGGTCCCGAGGCACCAGTGACAAGGTTCCAATATTTCGAGGATCTACGATGGATGGACTGGGATTCACTTTGCTTCACTCACCCAAGACTACAGTTTATGTTACATTTGATCGTTATATTAAATTGGAATGAACAATACCATGAGTGTCACCCAGATGAGGATGGCTTTCATGTTGAATCTTATTTCCTATATCACTACAGAAAGGTTTTTACAATCGCCTCTGGCTTTCGAAATCTGTAAAGCTACTTTGAGACAATATCTGTTGTTAAAAACGCTTTGGATGGCTAAGCTAAAGACTTAGGGTTGAAAGACACAATAACTATTTGTACCTGGAATGCAAAAATCGAACACGGTCGACTGTTTATTCAGTGGTAACAATATATACCGTCATATTCATTCATTCATCTTCTTACCAGCTTATTCCCGAAGCCGGGATTCCCGAAGCGAGAGGCAGGGGTACACCCTGGACGGGTCGCCAGTCCATCTCAGGGGCCAAACAAGCATTCACACACACATTCACTCCTATGAACAATTTAGAATCACCAATCCACCTAATCTGCATGGTTTTTTTGGACTGTGGGAGGAAACCGGAGTACCCGGAGGAAACCCACGCAAGCACGGGGAGAACATGCAAACTCCGCACAGAAAGATCCCGGCCCGGGATCCGAACCCGGGACTTTCTTGTTGTGAGGGGACTGTGCTATCCAATACGCCACCACGCCGCCTTTTACTGTCATATTGCTCAGCCTAATATGCAACAACTTTTCATCATTTAAAATCTAAAAGTCTTGCAGGTGGATTTAAAGCTGGATTTCAAAAGCATACAATGATAGAGAAGATCTGATGTTCGAAGGAAGAGTGTTCCAAAGTATCTGAGAAAAACTGCTGAGAAAGCTTAATCCTAGTAAGTTGTCATCTAAAGTCTAATAAAATCACAAATATAACCAGTTATCCAATGCTTTCTCTGCAAAAAGTAGAATCTTAAAATCCACTGTAAATATTATGGGTAAGCAGGGCAATAAAGTGCTGAGGAGATGTAATCCCTTTTCTTATTTCCTGTCATTTAAATCATCTGTAACCGAGACAGTATCGAGTGAGTTAAGCCAACTAGTAAACGGAGAGAAGAAGAAGAATGCAAATTTGACAACAATGATGGTGAATGTTTTTAAAACTCAATCACACCAAAAAATTAGATTTATTTATTAAACATCTTTGTCAGTTGTCTTTCTGATCTTTTTCCTTTCTTTATATACACATACATACGTTAACGTCAGATCCAATTTTTAATGCAGGAAATTGAAGGTAACGGAAGCCAAGTCAGCCTGTTTAATGATCATATAATGCCCCAAATCTTCTAGCCTACTCATTCGTTCATTCATTTTTCTTCTTACCCGCTTATTCCCTAATTCGGGGTCACGAGGGTCTGCTGTAGCCTCTCATGTTCTAGCTTATTAGAGAATGGTTACAAGCCAGTCCTCTAAAAGGATTCCTCTAACCGGAAGTTTGTGGGTTTGATTCCCACTAAAATCAAGTTACCTATGCCGTGAGCGAGGCCCCCAATTAGCAATTGGGTAGACGAATAAATGTGAATCACTTACACCCTCTCCCTTGGTTAAAAAATTCTTAGCACCCCTACATTCAATACATAATGAATTCACCAGTAAACATTTCTATTTTCCAAAATCATTTCAAGTCGCTCCACATATCCTGCTAGTCAATAAGAAAAAAACCTTAAAAGAGAGACACACTGACAGTCTGGCAGTCTCATCCCCCTTTGAGTTCTCATAAGATAGATAAAGCCAGGACTTCCTCTCGCTCCACACCTCACTATATTCCCCCAAAGCAGTGATGCCAAACAGACTTGGGCTGCCTAATCCTTCACTTTCACTCTCCTCCCTAATCGATTGCATCAAAAGCTCTCCAGTCCACAGCAATATATTCATAATGAGAAAGGCCTGCTTCCTCTAGGCTGTGGAGTTCATTTAGAGGTGACCCCTGTCTACACGGGTCTCAGGGCTTCAGCCTTCAAACACACCCATGATTAATGACCGTATGGTCAGGGTAATCCAGGCCAGGCTAAGTTCCATTAGTCTGGATGTGGATAGAGGGGCTGTTAGAAAAGGGAGGAGTTTGACCGAAAACTGTGTTTGGGTTTAACTACAGAGTAAAGGAACCAGAGCCTATAAAACACTAACTGTACATCCCATGTAAATGGCATAGTACAGAATAGAGAAAGTGTGATAACCATAAAGAGAAAAGAAAGAAAAGAAGATACACAGAGAGAGAGAGAGAGAGAGAGAGAGAGAGAGAGAGAGAGAGAGCGGTTAAGAGAGGAAAAGAATGTGGGAGAAAGAGAGAGAAAGTGAAAGAGAACAAATAATGGACATAGAGACAATAAGTGAGGAAGAGAGGAAAAGAGAGAATGCGGGAGAGAGAGAGAGAGAGAGAGAGAGAGAGAGAGAGAGAGAGAGAGAGAGAGAGAGAGAGAGACAGAGAGAATATATTATTCTATATCAATTCTATTAGACATTGGAGACATTCTGAAATGAATTAATTCCCCAAAAGAGAGGGGAACTTTTACATAGCCGGTTACTCGTGTAAACCATTAGCTGATTAAAGGTTTACTTATATATCCAGTTGCTTTTCTTCATCATTTTCAGATCAGATCCCAGTCTGCTAAGACCGGAAAACCAGACAGGACCATTTGTCCTGAGTTTCCAATGTGCAAGCAAACAGCACCAGAAATCCAGAATATCCAACTCCTTTAAGCCATAAAGAGATAATATAAAGATGAAGATGATTCTACTGTAATAATTTTTTTTCTAACTTCCTGTCATGTTGCAACATTCAGATGAACTGATTTTCTCTGCTATCTAACTCGCATGATGCACTTCCAATCAAATCAACGTAATCCTTGTGACTGAGACATACAGAGAGGGAGATATTGTCTTAACTTCTGGAATGTATTTGAAGGATGTGTGTGTGTGTGTGTGTGTGTGTGTGTGTAAGTATCCGCACAGTTAAAAGTAAGACCATCTTACATATCTACTCTGATAGAATTTTCATTTGTTCACAGCAGCTTTCTAATCCCCGTGACTTTATTGATGTGTGGTGACAAAACACAGAAGCTTTCTTAAAAAAAAAGAGAAAAAAATGACTCGGAAATGACTTTATTTAGAACCTCTCAAAACCATAACAGATACTTTAAATCCTAAAGAAGGAATATGTTCCTCCTATAGAGCTCCAGGAATAGAGAGCTCATATAAAGCTCATATAGTGTGCAGAAAATCCATCCTGCCAAACCGTGTCCGAGCATGGCACCAATTTGTTTTGGTCCTTGTCCGTTTTCATGGTTGTAGATCAGCACATTTTCCAACTCCCCAATGCACTTTCCGTTTTAGACCCCTTCTTATTTCTTTCCTTATTCTCCTCCATATCTCCAGATAAGACATGATTATGCAATGTTGAAGTGCACATAAGTGATAAACGGCTAAACTTTCATATACTCTACTAAAACTTCTCACTAAAAGCAGCATCTCTGTTGGGAGGCGGAAATCTATAGTGCTAGCAGGCATCTTCAAAAGTTCCAGATGCTCTTTGAGTTGGGGATGATGGTGGGGGTGGAGGTGGTGTTGTTTGTAACGCAGATATAGCATCGAATCGAGCCCAGAGCGTTTGCAAAACTTAATCTGAAGCAGAGACTAAGTAAAATGTTATTCTGGATCTTCATTCATCTTTGAACACGCTTATTCTCTAATTTGAGATCATGGGGTCTGCTAGAGCCTATCCCAGCACACATAGGACAAAATGCAGGAGTACACCCTGGATAGATCGACAATCCAATCTCAGGGCCACACATAGATGGGCAACCACACAGACACACACACACACAAACAGAGTACCCGAAGAAAACCCACGCAAGTGCGGGGGGAACTGGAAGGCGTCATGCCCAGGAACCGAACCTGGGACCTTCTTGCTGTGGGGTGACTGTGCTAATCTGCTGATCTGTCCAGGGTGTACCTATGCCTTTCTCTCAATGTGCACAGAGATAGGCACCAGCAGACTCGCCAAATTAGGGAATAAGGTAGGTGAATGAATGAATGAATGAATGAATGAATGAATGAATGAATGAATGAATGACATAATGGTGACCACAGGGTTACATATAGGCTTTGACCGACACTTGTATCCACAGGGTCTTACATTTATCTCATGTATTACCTTGATTATACACTTGAGCAGCTGATGGTTAAGTGACTTGCTTAGAGGTCTTAGCAGCGTCAGCAACTCCCAACCTTCCAATCAGCAGTCCAACAACCAAACCAGTGCACTATCTCTTAAACATTCATTCATTCATCTTCTTACCCGCTTATTCCCGAATCCGGGGTCACGGGGGTGACACCCTGGACGGGTCGCCAGTGCATTTCAGGGCATCACTTAAAACAGTTACAGATTATTGTATTTACACATCCCAGCTTGGATCGTTGGGGTCAGAACACAGGGTCAATCATGATGCATCACCCTTAAAGCAAACACAGTTAAGGGTCCTGTTCAACTCAAACCATGTTTTTCCTCTATGATCCAACTCCTTATTAAGTCACACCTTAGCTTTAGCTTTGAATGCTGTAGATTTATGAATGTAGGTAGCCTAATTAATACTGATTAAAACAGTACAAGAAAGATATTAAGCCGCTTAAAAAAATTATTCCTCCCAGAGATTCTTTATTGTGCTAAGATTAATTTCTATTAGGTTGCTAAAAAAGTGAATTTGTAAAGCCAAATTAAGTTATTTTTAACTGTCCAAACACCAAGCAGCGTAATAAAATAATAATTCATAAAGGATGATCAATTCATCAGGTTTCAGGAGAATATCTACCGGCATGCTAGATGTCACTTTTAATGATCTAATAATAAAAGATCTCAGGATGCTCATCAGTCACTCCAGATGAATCATTTTTTTCCTTTTTTGTATAATAAGGCTGTAGCGATTAGGCCGCATTAGTAATGAGAGAGAAAGTAATAGCACAGGCATGTCATGTCCTTAGTGACTCAATTACGCTGTTGCTGTCACGGCAGTTCCACAACTGCAACAAACCTTGCCAGGAAGCCACCAGGGCCATCCACCCTAATCTGTACTGAGGCAAACATCTGCTACTTCCACCAGAACACACACACACACACACACACACACACACACACACACACACACACACATTTCACCACTATAGTACACACTGGCGTACATTGTGATTGCCTTCATCAGGATCTCTTTGCAAAGACACCTAACCTTTACAGAGGTGTCAGGGGTTAAAGCAAGTACCTGAATATGATTTTTATAAAACTGCGCCTAAGGATTCCTCTTTAACCCATCGTTTGCCTCAGAAAGCTAGGAAGAAAATAGAAGGTTATTTCCTAGGTAGGCAACATAAACATTAAAATTAAAACAGTAAAATTACATGGCTATTCATCTCAATGTAAATGTTTATTTACCAGACTGAATGTCGTGAAAGTACCTTGTGAACTAATTTGTCATTCTGGTAGATAAATAGCTTTGGGTGGATCTTTACATGTTCTCCCAATGTCCATAAGGAATTTCTTCAATTTTTCTACTTTTATCACACCTGCCAGAAGGTGGATTGGTTTCTGCTCTAAATTGCTCCAAGTGATCTATGATGGATCAGCAACCTATCAAGGAGGCATTCTCGTCTTACAGCCAGCGTTCCCATGACAGAATCTAGATCAATTATGACTATGACTAAGACAAATATGCTCGTAAAGATGTATAAACAAACATTTAAAATAATAGATGTTGGTCTTGGAAGATTTGCTGCGATATAATACTACATGAAATCAGTGATTATTCATAAAGCAGATGTGGCTAGATTATAGTTTGTTTTTCCTTGACAGATATCATCCAGTTTGGCTGTTCTCAAAGTCACAAAAATGGGTAATGTATGACATCAAGCCATTGATACCCTTTTAATTGGAAGCGAAACAATTTTACACACACGCTTGTTTTTAAAGCATCCACAATTTCATTCTGCTTCATTCATTCTTTCTATACACCGTTAGAGCTCTTTTTCCTCTCACAATCTTCCTACAAAGCAGAAAAAAAACAGATGCAGCGGCATCCCTCAAGAGATGCCCAGTTGAGAGACTGAGTAAGAGGGCCTGGGCTGATGTGTTGGGGGCACATTTTGTCCGCGGCTTGTTGAAGACTAGTTACCAATAAACATTTGCCTGTAATCTAAGAAGTCTCTCATTGACATTCAAATTTATGCACACACATCACCTCAAAATTTGATTAACTCAATGTGGGGGTGGGGGATAGAACTGGGGATGTGTGTGTGTGTGTGTGTGTGTGTGTGTGTGTGTGTGTGTGTGTGTGTGTGTGTGTGTGTGTGTGTGTGT
>JAOTRA010000008.1:3370396-3388851 GCA_026260255.1 Pseudolaguvia tuberculata | reverse complement strand
GTGTGTGTGTGTGTGTGTGTGTGTGTGTGTGTGTGTGTGTGTGTGTGTGTGTGTGTGTGTGTGTGCGTGTGTGTGTTGGTGATGCATCATTAATTCACTGGCTCATGCTTATTTTAGCACTCAGCTTTAGTAAGCCCTTCCTCTGAGTCATAGCCTGGCAGAGTAAAACAGAAAGCTAGAGCAGAAAGCAAGCGAAATTAGAAGCTGAGGGTAACTTCCGGAAGCTCTCGTTCATAAAAAAAAAAAAAAAGAGCTGCTGCAGTGCAGTGGTCAGAATTGCCAATATGCAAAAGCTGCAGCAGTGGTGCACCAATAGTCTCACAGAGTCTGAATGAATGAATGAATGAATGAATGAATGAATGAATGAATGAATGAATGAATGAATGAATGAATGAAGAGCTTACTGTTAGTGTTTTCTTACAATGTTTGGCGCTCAGCACAACTGATCCAAAGGATAATCAAGATCAGTAAACGGAATCCAGTGTTACCGTAAAGAAAGCCAGCTGAATTTTCGGTTCTGTGTTTTAGCAAGCACTGAGGAGTGTGTGTTGTCAATCAGTCAGCAACACTTCATCATAGTTCACCAATTCAGTCATTAATTCATCCTACCAGCTTATTGCCTAATTAAGGATCACTGGGATCTGTGGGTGCTTAGCAGCTTATCAGTTCTCTGACAGGCAAAAGGCAAGAACACACTACTATGGGCCTAACATATGTGTTTTTAGACTGTAGTCAAACTACACAAGCACAGTGAGAACATACAAACTCTATTCAGAAAAACCCTTTGCCTGGAAATTGAACCCGGGACCTTCTTGCGTGTGAGGCAACTATGCGAACCATTAAGCCAGCATGCTGCCCAGTTCACCAATTATTAATCACCAATTATACAGTTACCAAAATTCTCTTTCACTTTAACTAAGAAACTCCAACAGTTTTCTAACATGACAATGACCATGAGCACAAAACCCCTGAGCTCCAATATCACATGCTGGGTTATTCTTAAAGTGAAAGAACGACCAGTGTTCAGGGCAAAGTCATCTCCCATTCAAGTGAAGCTCGGAATTGGGCTGGAAAACTACAAACTATTTTCCTCTCTAATGAGCAGTGGTAAGAATCCATTTTGGTAGCTTATCTGAAAGACACAATAGCTTCAGAATGTCATGTTAGCGATGGTGGCTACATGTATGTTAAACACGGGCTCTTGTTTCTATGTTGCGGTAAACATGGAATAAAAAACTATTACAGTTGACGAGTTGACATTTTATAGAATCAGGATGCGCACAATTCTGTGCTTACTGATGAAGACAAATTCTTCTTCCTTAAACCGATTTTACTGCATAAAAATGGATGTCATGTAATGCACCATTCATCAAGCACATAAACTCAACACAGAGCGAATAATCTCCAAACAGTACCTGAGACCACAAATCTAATCCAACCCCATAATCTAAAGTACACAGCAGGCTGACGCTAAAGGATGAGGCCTGTTTATTTATAGAAAACAATTCTACCTACTCTTCCACCTGATCCCTTTACCGCTACTGGAAGCACATATATACTCAAGGTGTTTGCTTGTGTGTGCACACACTCAACAGCAGGAGAGATTCAACACAGATGTTTGTTTTCTTAAATCTCAGTTTGAAAGATACTCAAATATCACTTTTCAGTTAACTATTCTAAACCATCAGCAAAGCCCCCCAGGGTACACACACACACACACACACACACACACACACAAAGATTCTTATATAAATCTTATTATGAAAAAAATGCAGTTTCTGTAATCAGCTTGACTATATAGAAGGAGCCCATTTTTGGTAAAAGAATCAGTGATGTCTACCCCGGTGCTTTGGCCCTGACTCCCGATACTTTTAACTGCTCACTGAGATCATCAAGTGTCATTGGTGGCAGTATGACAGAATGCAATTACGTTCAAACAAAAAGAGAAATGGCAAAGAATGATGGGATCAATAGGGGTCCCAAAGCCACCTTTTTCTTCAAATGACATGTCTTTTACCTTCAAGTGGCTGGAACATAAAGCTTTCAGAGAACAAAATGATTGTTCATCTGTCCTGCAGATAAAGATCTTCCAGGCGGATCTTTTCTTTGCAATATATTAATATGAAGAGGAAAATGGAAAATGAGGCAGAGGTCATTCCCTCCAATTAGAGTTTGAGACTTGACCATTAATATGAAGCTAAAAACCTATTTGTTATATTTGACAATTTGAGAAATGGCTTCCCTCTTTGGATAATACACAGACCTGGACATTTGGTTTGCATATGTGTATTGATGGACCAGAGACAGAGCACTGATGTCCCTCCTGGCATTGGTGTTTTGTTATGCTGTGTACACTCTGATCACACTGTACACTTTGTAGAAATGGAATATCAATAGATAAGTTGCCAATCAGAAGGTCATAGGTTGAATTCCCACCCATCTGCCACTCTGAACAAGACCTTTTCTGAACCTCATCTGCTCAGTGGAACACCACCAATAACACAAAATGTAAGTTCAATGACTACAACACTAATACATCGGTTTCTTTCTTATTCATAGATTAGAATTATGAGCAAATCCAGTTGGTGGATCAGCAAAAGAACAATAAGCCCCAGTGGTAGTTTCTCAGTCATGACCATGTCTTCTAGTTGACCATCCAAAAAAGACCATGGAAACTTAAAATCCAAAAATCCGTTAATGATTATGATCTGTACATTTTGCTATCCGTTTGTTTCTGCCGCACCCGATGCAATGCCAATACCAGGTCCTCTACTCGTGCTCAGTTCCTCCTGCTTCTCAATCCAGTTCTGCTTGTACTTGTGACTCATTTTCCACTACTGCTCATGAGCCATACATTTGTCACTGGACCATTTGTGAACATTCCAAACATGTCATGTTGCCTTTTAAGTATAGGTGCATGTAAGTTTTTTTTCTGTGACCCGACTTTCTCATCAGGAATCTAGTAACTTCTCCTGATTTAATTTTTCATATACCAGCATTTTTAATTGATTTTCAATTGACCAAAGAGACACCAACAATTAGAATAATACAAAATTAGTTTGATGACACACATGCTGCAAATCTTCACAATACACAAATAGGGAAATGTGCTGCAAATATTGAAATGCACATCAAATCGTTAAAAGCTGACCAAAGAAAATGTTTTGTGAGGAACCAAAAATGACAAACCTGACTATTTATCAACAATGTCATTGATAAACAGAAATACCCATAATTCAGGGTAATGGGGTTCTGCTAGAACCCATCCCAGCACACATAGGGTCAAACGGCAGGAATTAGAGACTGGACAGGTCACCTGGACACTCACTTCTATGGGCAATTTAGAATAACAGATTAACCTAATGTACATCATTCTGGACTGTGGGTGGAAACATGAGTACCTGGAGAAAACCCACGCAAGCGCAGGGAGAATATGCAAACTCGGTTCAGAAAGACCCTTTGATTGGGAATTGAACCCGAGACCTTCTTGCTGTAAGGTTCTTCAAGTCATTTTGGCCTTTGGTATTGGCAGCATGCTTTGTTTTGGTTGTATTGAGGATGTTTGTAATTGGTTGCACTATAAAGATTTGCAGTGCGTTTCTGTATTTCCACACAGCGCCACATCACTTCAAGAATAAAAAAATTTAATCGATTTTGCTCTTTCTCTATTTCATGTTGTCTTCAAAGCGCTGCTACTAGTCACTCTGTAATCGATCTTATCAGGTGAAATAAAGATCAAATATTTTTAGAATGTCATATAAATACAAGATAATGTCCTACTCTGTGGCAGCACTGAAGACAAACTCTGTGCTGAACATAAAATGCTTGGAATGGTGTATATATTCATCAGCCAGTGGTTCAGACACAGTGTCCAAATGATGGTTGTAAACACCATCCACAACACTATCTACCGCAGCAAGTTCATTGTCTAGAATATCTGTGACTGTATATTATAAAATGACATCAAACCAAAAATCCTGGCTAACGACTTGTCAAGCCTGCAAATTTTGTTAGAAAAACATAATCAGCATGTGAGTTTTCACTTAAGTACCTCGTCATCCACCTTTTCAGCCTGGTCAGTCAGTTAGGTTTCCAAGCAACAAAACACAAGACAGTGCACCACAATGAAGCATTTACTTGCCCAGTGGGTTAGCCAACTATTCTAATTTGGGAGAGAGAGAGAGAGAGAGAGAGAGAGAGAGAGAGAGAGAGAGAGACAGATAAAAATAAACAAAATTAAAAAATGGTGATTTGGATGAGGTAATAGAGACAGAACCAAAGGTGAAGTGATACATGGAGCTAGACAAACACTGTCAAGCAGCTGGATATGATCAAAAGACTCCAAAATACAAACAAGGCTGGGAGACCAGAGTGTAAATTTGTAGACAAATCGATGTCTTCCAAACCAGTGCACTACAAAGTGAACCCTAAAGTAGGGATTTTACTGCACCTGCCGTTCATATGGCTTTAACATCAAGCATGCTATATGCTTTCATTCTGATTTAGAGGACAGAATAAATGGGATGAACATGCGCGCTCTCTCTCTTACTCTCTCGCTCTCAAAATAAAAAAGACACCAGACATGCTTTGACTCCTTAATGTCTATTTGTCCTACATTACCGGGTAATCAAACATGAACATCAGCCACCATTTAAAGCATGGCTCTTTTGACTAGCTTTACATTCCGTTATTTTATATCAGACAGACAATTTAGTGAGTTGCATGTATGACAAAGTTCTTCCTATTGTCTAAGCTCACTATAGCTTCACAGCATCACAGACCACAGAGGACACCTAAAGGTCAGAAATAAAATGAGCCTGCTGTTGTTTTTTACTGAACAGGTCAAACATCTGATTGGTTTCCAGAGCGGCTAATGCAAGCAACAAATTCAAAGCCTTAGTTCTCAACCCCAGACTAAGAGTTTATGAAGTGCTGTCATTTAAAGTTCCCTCCATTTAGTGAGCGGACAATACTCACTGGGTTCACATGCCCGAAGCACTGGATACACCTGGCAGGGGCACTGAATACACCAAGCGGGGCACTGGATAGATCTGGAACGGGCACTGGATACACTGTGCAGGGCACTGAAGACACCTAAAAAGTGCACTTAATACACCTAGAACGGGAACTGGATACACTGTGCAGGGGCACTGGATACACGGGACAGGGGCACTAAATACACCAGAAATGGACACTAGAGAAAACTTAAAAAGGCACTTAATACACTGGAAGGGGCACTGGATAGACCTGACAGGGGCACTGAATACACTAGGCAGGGGCACTGGTGACACCTAAAAGGTGCCCTGGATACACCTGGAACGGACACTGGATACACTGTGCACAGGCAATGGATACATCGGAAAGAGGCACTGAATACACCAGACCCAGACACTAGAGACAACTGAAAGAGACACTTAATACACTGGAAGGGGCGCATACTGCATAGACCTGGCAGGGGACCTGGATTCACGAAGCAGGGGCACTGGATACATCGGGCAGGGGCACTTGATATACCGAGCAGGGGCACTGAATACAGCGGGTAGTGGCCATGGATACACCAAGCAGGGGCGCTGGATACATTGAGCAGGGACACTGGATACACTGAGCAGGGGCACTGGATACAGCGGGCAATGGCCCTGGATACAACAGACAAGGGCACTCGATACACCAAGCATGGGCACTGGATACACTGAGCAGGGGCACTGGTAAGTCCTTGCATCAAGACAGGGTGTAGATATTCACAAGTCACGAGAGAGCTAAAACAAGCGCAGCGGAATTGTATTCACACCTCAGAAAGCTGTGACGAGTCCCTATGCAACAGTATGAGAGAAGCTGAGCACAAATAAAGCAACACTCTGGAGAGACTAGGTGTGGGAAAAACTCAGTTTCTGTGGAAACTGAGGATATTTGAACAAAAAGATCGCTGCAAGCTACTTCTCAAATTTATTTCCAGAAGGCGTAATAAGAGAAAAAAAAGATTAGGCTGCCTTGTCCGCCCGTATTTGTGTGCCATTTAACAGTATAAACACTTGCTGACAAAATGTCTGTTACATAAGTTTAATAAACAGAGGGCTCAACCAATAGATGAGCAGCTGTGGATTGTCTGCTAGGTAACAGCAAAAGTCGCCTGGCTTGCCTTTTAGAAAAAATGAAGTTATGTAAAAGGTTGGGGGATTTTTTTTTAAATGCTGTAAGTAGAAATAACTATAAAATATAATCAGTAAGGAAGGTTATGCTGCAGTTATGGATAGCTCTAATGGTTATAATGTGAAAGGTCTGGGAGCTTACAAGATACAAAATCTTAGTATTCATTTTAAAAAAGGCCAAATTATCAGGGTGTTTACTTGTGATTTCTTAAGGCTTTTGTTCCAGACAAAGTAGAATTTAACTGAGTTGCCAGAGATTATAGCGTTTCAAGGTCTACCTTTAATAAGAAATTTGAAAAGCCTGTCTCTTTCGCAGTTACCGAGTTTTACACTGGCTACTCACTGCGCATATTCATTTATTCATTCATTCATTTTCTTACCCGCTTATTCCCTAATTCGAGGTCACGGTCTGCTAGGGCCTATCCTAGTGCACATAGGGCGAGAGGCGGGGGTACACCCTGGAGGGTCACCAGTCCATCGCAGGGCAACACATAGACAAACAACCATTCTCACACACACACACACACACATTCACTCCTATGGGTAATTTAGACTCACCAATCGACTTAAATTACATGTTTTGGACTGTAGGAGGAACTCCAAGTACCCGCAGGAAACCTACACAAGTGCAGGGAGAACATGAAAACTGCACAAAAAAAACCCTGGCCCGGGAATCAAACCAGGGATCTTCTTGTTTAGAGGCGACCATGCTAACCAATATGCCAATGCGCCAACCCTCCCAACACATTATAATTATTATTATTAGTTATTATCATTAATAATAATATTTGTATTGGTTGAAACCATAATAGTTAAACTGTGATAATGTTAGACGAGGTTATTAAAGCATGAAAAGTTCAGATCATAACACCGATAACCTGCACATGCCCGGAAATGAATTCTCCCTCCCCTCTACTTGCCAGGTTGCTGTCTTTGAGCTTTATGGTTGGCGGCAGGTCACTGAGGGCAGCCCCAGAGTTAATTAAAGACTGTAAAACAATCTGTCTGCCATTTCTCTAGTGATGTATGTTCACCTCAAGCAAAGAATTTGCTGAGCATGTTCACTCTGTATGGCACGTGTGCACCCATCATTAACTTCTGCGTGTAGAATGTGTGGACTTTAAAGCCCATAGTAACGTATTTGAACAGCAACATAACTACAATTATCATTATTACAAAATGTGTGTGAAATTTCCACAAGTTTTTTTCAGGCAATGCCGGAGCTCCACATTCACAGTAACACGACAAAGGGGAGGCTGTGAAGATAAAGTGATCATAGTAACTCATCACACCGCAACAAATGACCTTATCACCAGGCAGAGGATCCATAAATGCAACATGACGAGTGCACATGCGTACACACTCAATAAAATACAGTTTATACTGCTGAACATTAAAAGGCAATTCACACAACAATAGCTCAACAACATGGCCAGCCATTTCTCAGCAGACGATCTAAAGGGAGGAAAATGTGACATTGATTTATGTGTGATGGATGTTATTAGCACTGTAACATGAGTTGTCTTGACAGCAATGACGATGTTGGATCTTGGACCTTATTACTGTTGACTACAAGAAGTATAGTACTATAAAACTATAGAAGAAGATACTTTCACTATACTATTGCATAATTAAGGGACACTTCTCCATGTCCGTAATGGCATTTGGGAGATGTGCTTATTTGTAATTCCAGTTTGGTGGCAGTCAATCTTCTAATTAGCAATCCAACCTCTAATTCACTGAGCTACCATTTTCCCCTTGTGCTCAATTTTTTTTTTTGTACAGACAAAAGATCAAATTGTAAAACCTCTGAATTAAATCATTTGATTGTTCAAATCAGTGCATCTCAGCATGTAGGTATGAAAAGGTCAGGGAGGGACGCAAATCATTTCCAAGAGAAAACCACAGGTATTCCCTTTGGTACCCCATTTATTTGATTGATTTTTTATTATGGTGTGCATAAAATGAAAAATATTGAAACAATAAAATTATTACCCTCCTTCATTCATGTTCTAACCCACTTATTCTCTAATTCAGGTTACGGGGGTCTGCTGGAGCCGATCCCAGCATACGTAAAATGAGAGGCAGGGGTACACCCTGGACAGGTCACCAATCCATCGCAGGGCCACACACAGACAAGCAGCCCCACAAACTCACACTTCTTTAGGTCATATAGAATCACCAATCAATCTAATGTACATGCTGTTGGAGAAAACTAGAGTCCCCAGAGAAAACGCAAGAGTGGGGAGAATATGCAAAATAACCAGGGACCTTCTTGCTGTGAGGCAACCGTGCTAACCACTCCACCAACGCTCCATCAATTATTACATTTAAAAAATATATAATTACAAAAAAAAGACTTCTTAAGCACGTTACAGGGATTCTGCATTTGCATTTTATTTTTGAGTGCAAGAGGCAGAGCTTAAGCCTGTGACTTTCTACAGCTCTCTAAAGCTCTCTGAAATCGGTTTGCTTGACTGATGACTGAACATCCTCAGCTGTCTGATGCAGCAGTTAAATTACTGCTAGTGACTCGTGGTTTTCTAAACTGACAGCAGTAAAAAAAAAAAACAGCAACATACATACATAAATCCATCTATCCATCCATCCCTCCAATCATCCACACCCCTAAAATAAATATATTATTTCTTTTTATCAATGCTTTAGTCTTAGGATTAAACTTAAAGTACAAGATTTATCTTTAGGTTGGATCATTTATAAAGAAAACATCTGTGTTACCACCGTAGTGGCTCATGAAAACCATGAAAAGCCTTGGAGGCAATAGTGGCTCAGATGGTTAAGGCTCTGTGATGCTGATTGGGAGACCAAGAAGACCTAGGTTCAAGGTACACCACCTTGAGCAAAACCATTAACCAAGGGCACTGTATCATAGCCGACCCTGCGCACTGACTCCAAGCTGGGATAGGCATATTTTTTATATGTGAAATAAAAAATATAATTAGAATTTATTTTTATTTCTATAGAATTTATATTTATTTGTATTACTCATTATTAGTTATTTATATGTTATTATTTTTATTATTATATATTATTAATATATTATTATGTTTCACCTTAGAGCTGTGTTGCGTGAATGTTGAAGTGCTTAATGTGACAGATACTGAATAGTCCCAATTATGCATTTACACACTTTGTATATTTAGGCATAAGAAGACCCCCGTGACCCTGAATTAATGAATAAGCAGATACGAAGATGAATGAATGAATGAATGAATGAATGAATGAATGAATGAATGAATATTTAGGAAATTCTGCATATGACTTCTATTACATGTTATTTAATATTGCTTTAAAGAAGCTACTTCCAAATTTTCGTCACTAACATGCAGGAGGTTTAAACACAACCAACAATAATTCTGTATTAAATACCATTTTTTTTTTGTTTCTGATTTTTGGCAGCATTTTGCTTATTTTTCCTATTAACAAAGTAAAAAAAAAAAAAACATTTTCCGGGCCACTTGTTCCGGGCTACAAATGCTCCCTGGATCATACACATTTGTACATGTAGGGAAAAGAAAGCATCTGTTCCAACTCACTATGATTTAGTCACGCAGCATTTTTAGAGGTGTAAATATTTCTACTGCCCAAAAGAATATTGCTAGCATATGTTGGTGGATGAGACATTCTCTGAGTGAGCCAAGCAACAGTAAAAAAATAATAATAATAAATAAATAAATAAAAAAGGAAAGGAAAGGAAATCACAGGTCCAATCTAAATACTGCTATTAACATTCATTAACTTCAATTTTATTACCCATCATAGGGAACAATTTTGATCAATGTCAAATCTAGTTGTTTTTCAACTTTAATTAAGATTAGTTAATTTAGGTAGCATGAGAGAAGAACACACACAGAATCTGACCATAAACATGTCTTAACTTGATTCTCCCCTGAGTGAGTACTGCACAGAAAGAACATATCCAGCATCCTCTTCTTCTCTATGTCAACACTCCGGAACACACTGAGCCAAACTCGAGGTCTTCTGTCCCTGCTGGCCACTTGGATGGAAGCCAGAGAGCCTTTCTGTTACTGGGTTAAAAGACAAATGGCCTTTTAATGCCAAGGGCCATGTGAGGTGACCCAGGCAACCGCTACGAGCCCTACATCAAATCCCTGACAACAAAGAGCTTTTAAAGGGTCCTTAGTTTTGAAAAGTGGTGCAAAAGTGAGAGAGTTCACTTCTATCGGGGCAAAAGCACATGAATTAGAAATGAATACATTTTAAGAATAGGAGATCCTTTTGTAAACAAAAAAAGAAAACAACACAACCCCAAGGGTTGAACGCAGAATGTCCTTTATATGCCCTGATTTAACAGTGACACCACACAGCAGATTACCCCACAGTCCCAGCTATTTACCTGAAAGACTTCAGAACTCAAAGGCCCAATTTATGGTGAGAATATTCATTCATTCATCTTCTTACTCGCTTATTCCCTAATTCTGGGTCACAGGGTTCTGCCGGTGCCTATTTAAGCACACATAGGGCGAGAGGCAGGCGCACACCCCAGACAATTCGCCAGTCCATCTCAGGGCAACACATAGACAAACAACCATTCACACACCCATTCACTCCTATGGGCAATTTAGAATCACCAATCCACCTAATCTGCATGTTTTTGTACTGTGGAAGGAAACCGGTGTATCCAGGGGAAACCCATGCAAGCATGGGGAGAACATGCAAACTCCGCACAGAAAGTTCCTTGGCCCGAGAATCGAACCCAGAATCTTCTTGTTGTGAGTCGACCGTGCTAACCACTACGCCACCGCACCGCCTCATTTCCCGTATTCCTTTTTTATTTATTTACTTTTTTTAATATGACCGTGTGGGGGCCCAAGAAATGTTGCACCAGATCAAAGCCTCCAGCAATTGACAGAGATAAAATCTCTGGCTTTAATACGGATCAATGCAAATGCCCTACCATATGTCCCCATGCTTTCAGGAAGATGGGGCCGAGTTCAGCCCTGTAACCAAGAAATTTCATTTCTAATAAACATAAGCGTGTGTCCCTGTCAGACAAAACGCACAAAACAATTCAAATTCTAATTTTATTGGTCGCATGTATGATAATACACAGTACAACATACGGTGTAATGCTTCAAAGAGACTACTAATTCAAAAGAAACTAAATAGAATAAAATTAGGAGCAAAGAACAGAATAAAATATGATACAGTATTTCTTTTTTATTTTATATATTTTATTGATGCCATAAGAGAAATTCTTGATTTTCGGATATCCCATAGTAAGTTGGGGTCAGAGTGCAGGGTCAGTTATTGTACAGCGCTCCTGGAGCAGGAAGGGTTAAGAGTCTTGTTCAAGGAACCAAAAGTCGCGGACGTGGAGGGCAACATAGTGACGGCGGTGGTGACGCCGGTTAGCACAGTTGCCTCACAACAAGAAGATCCTGCACAAGAGGCTTGCATGTTCTCCCCGCACTTGCTCTTTGGTTTCTATGGTTTCCTCTCGCAGTCCAAAAACATGTACGTTATGTTGATTGTGATTCTAAATTGCCCATAGGAGTGAATGTGTGTGTGTATATGTGTGTGTGGTTGTTTGTCTTTGTGTGGCACCTGTCCAGGGTATACCCTTTGCCTTCCGACTTATGTCTATTGAGAGGCACTAGCAGACCCCTGTAACAGCGAATTAGAGAATAAGCGAGTTAGAAGATAACAGAATGAATGTAATTAATAAATAAATAAACAGATTAAAAAAAAACTTTTGTTAAGATGAAAATGTGCTGTGCAGAGGTGGAGTGTAAAGTGCAGAGTGCAGGAGTTTTGTTGGTTCAAATGCTGTGCTGTGCAGAGGTGGAGTTTAAAGGTGTAAAGTGTGGAGTGCAGGAGTTCTGGGGGGTGTGTGTGTGTGTGTGTGTGTGTGTGTGTGTGTGTGTGTGTGTGTGTGTGTGTGTGTTCATCTGAATAACCTGCAGGAAGACGCTCCTCCTCATTCTCTCTGTGTTTGTTCCTTTCAAGCACCAGAAGTGCCATCAGAGAAAATCATCAGACCGCATCAGAGAAAATAATCCGTTGTTTGGATGACTGATGTCCTTCACTATTTTCTTGATTTTGACTCCAGGTCAGGTTCAGTACGTATAGTTTGTTCAGCGGATAGCACCACCCTGTGTAGAGCTCTCCTGTCCTATTTCTGTACTGTTACCAAACCAGGTTGTGATGCATTAGGATGCTTTCAATAATGCTGGTAAGTCGTTTAAACATCTGAGGTGGTATATACGTTGGTAGGTCTTCTTTATCTTATCAGTTCAATTTTACTATCAGTACAAAATCAGCACCAATCATTACACAGAAACGCATCAGTCAATAACCCTTGCATTTGTCAGTTTGGGTTGAAACCACAAAATAGACATTGTAATTCATGGCACGTTCACTAATCGGCTGCGTAGTGCAACACCATCAGACTGCTAAAGTTTGGAATTACTCAAATGCTGACAATTGATGGTCTTCAGCTCACAGATCAGACAATGAGAGAGAGAGAGAGAGAGAGAGAGAGAGTGTGTAGAATGCATGTGTCTGGTACAGCTCAGTCTGCCAGTTCGTGTCTATATAAATACATAAACACAGGAATGTTTACCAAACGGTGTCCTTCTGCTTTAAAAAAAAGGGACTGGCGTGTTATCTATCCCACAGCATTCCAAAATACACACATAGCATAATTTACATTGATTTGCATAGAGTTGTTTAACAGATGCTTACAACCCAAACATCTACCTGTATAAATAGGCGAGTGCAACACTGGAACTTTTGACCTTAGACAAAAACAAATAGCAAGAGAGCTACAGGAAGTGATCTAAGAATACTATATTACTACAAAAAAAGGGGGAAAAGTGTTAGAAACAAATGTGTGAAATATCACCATTGATGGACAACCTTAACAACACACCCATAACTGTCCCCAAACTGTTGGAAGGACATTGTTGTCTAAGAGTGTGTTCACGCCTCCCGTTTGGCCTGCGATTGTTTTCATTAGTGAGGTTTGTTTAAGTATTCAATCCAGGCCGTGATGCAAACCAAATTTTCCCTCTTTCCTTCCCTCCATCCCTCTCATTCCTTTCTTTACTTTCCATTACTCTCCTCCCTCTCTCCTGAAGTAAAAACAATGGTAGTCATTACAGAAGTCACAGTAAATATAAAAAATGTCAACCAAGTGTTTGAACAATCAGTTCAAGCTCAACACACACGCACACACAAGTGCAACATATGGTGTCCTACACAACACAAAACAGCCTGGGAGCGCTGCGTGCTAATTTGCTGGCTCTCAAACAGCTGTTCTTACATGTCTGGGGCGTCCCATTGGAGAGTGCCGCGTGTAAGGGGAAACAACTGCACCTCCAACTGGCCAAATTCCAGAAATCCGCTACTCTGTCTGCGTCAGCGCTTTGACTAAAGCTTTTAGAGGCAGAGCGTTAAGTGCTATAGCACAACAACGGCAATGATGTATGATAAAGCATTACTAAATTTAGAGGGAGATGCTCATTTTTTTTAACGAGCATATAAAAAACACTCTAAAATGTAGAACAGCATTGTGGATATAGCAAAGTAGAGGTTAATACAGGAGTAAGTACTAAAAAAAAATAGCCTAGTATATTGGTCAGGCATATCAATTTTTGATCGATGTAGTGTTATAGACTTGCCTATTACTAGCCCTCTGAGAACTTTGGAATAATTTCTGTCATAGAGTCATAAAGATGCGGTTGATACTACGGCTGCTCTGCAATCCTGCTAGGTGGTGTTATTCTATAAAAGCTTTAAGAGCTGGTAGTTTTACTAAGGTCTTTAGGTGTACACACACACACACACACACGCGCGCGCACATAGAAACTTACCCAGTTTATTCAACATGGGTCTTTATTATGACAGTCAGGTATTCTGTTTGTAGAAGCCTCCATTATCGAAATAGCAAAGCAATTGAATTGGTACAAGCAAACTGTATCCATCCTAACCTAGTTTCAGCGAAATCATCAATGTTAGCTGAACATCTCCCACTGGGAAAAAAGACAAATTGCAAGCCTGGAGGGGTGTAAAGTGTAAGTTTGTAATCTGTATGTGTATGTGTGTGTGTGTGTGTGTGTGTGTCCAGGTGCTGATATTAAATTTTCATAACACAATAACTGCTTAACCTATAAACAGTTTACAATATTGCACTAAACATACATGTTTTTCAGAGAAATGGGATTAAACTGAATAATGTATGTTGGTTAGTTTTATCTCAGTCCCTCAAGAGGATATCAGCGTAAATAAAACAACAGATATGCCGCCTTTATGTGGTCTTTTCTACATAAAGTTCATACTGCGTTTCATGGTAAAGCATAAATCCTTTTTTTTTTTTTTTAAACCATTCCCTTTTTACAGATTTATTTTTATTATCATTTGAGCCTTCTTAAGCTTTGATGGCTCCAGAAATTCACAAAATGTCTAACAATAAGGCTACATTCACAATGTTACCACTTAATACTCAATTTTTCATTGATTATTAATCATAAACTGAACTGTATAAACAAAGCAACAAAGAATTCCATCATATGGAGAAAGAAATGCGGAAGACACAGAAGGCAGCATTTACAAGTTAACTGCTTACTTGAGCAAATGACTGCAGATTAACAAGCAGTCAGAGACTAAGGAGGAAAGGGGCTAAGATATCGAAGAGTAGAATGTTATGGAGAAGTGGCTACTATATCAATTTAGAGATGTGTGTGGATGCAGAACCAGAGCCAGGAACACCGGAACATGAATAGAAATGGATTATAAATCCAACTGTATGTAGTTACACATCAGTGAAGGATGATGATGTCAAAGTTCCAGTTCGGCATTTGGCAGACGCTCTTATCCAGCGTCTTTTTTACAACTGAGCAATTGTGGCACAAGGGTCCACAGTAATTGTTTGGTGGAGGTGGGAATCGAACCCCGGTCTTTCTGGTATTAGTCCAACACCTTAACCACTAGGCTACCACTTCACACTGAAAAAACCAAACAAGAAGCTCAAAGCTCACACAGAAACACATCTGAACTGTATTAGATTTAATCCCACGTATGGAAGCGTAAAGATCTGATTCCATGCGGTTTGTGCTGTTCACTTTGTCAAGAGCAAAACACATCTTAGTTATATGTGAGCAAAAAGGTGAGGGTAGCCTAACAGCTGGAAAGACACACAACTTGGGATGACAGCATATCTTGAATATCACACTCAAGAACTGTTGACTGAACATTCATCTCATATGGAATAGAAAACTCCTCATTCTTTCAGGATAGGCTGACTTATACATTTTGGGACATTGTCATGTTAAAATACCCATGATCCATTTTTAATGCCCTGGCTGATAGAAAAGAGGAGCTTTCTTAATATTTCATGCTCCATGTCCCTGTCCAGCATCACTTTGATGTAGTCAAGTTGCCCTGTCCCCTTAGCAACAAAAAAATCATTCATTCATTCATTCATCTTTTAACCCACTTCTCCTCTTAATTCAGTGTCTGCTAGAGCCTATCACAGGACAAATAGGGCGAAAGGAACGGGTACACTCTAGACAGGACAGGGCCACACATAGACAAACAAATACACACACTCACACCCTTTCAGAAATTTAGAATCATCAATCAGCCTAATGTACAAGTTTTTCGATTGTGGGAGGAAACCACCGCAAGCATGTTGAGAACATGTAAGCTCTGTACAGAAAGGGCCTGGGAATGAAACCTAAGACCTCCTTGTAGTGAAGCGTCCATGCTACCTACTACACCAGTGCAGCGCCCATCATCCCAATCTTTAGATGTAAATCTCAAACTATCCCCAAACGCAGTGTGTCTGTGAAAGACAGCATGAGCATAGACAGAGCTCTCTTGGGTTCTCTAATGAGCAACAGCACAAGTACTGCAAGCATTTCAAAAACAAAGAGATTAAGATGATAGTGTTAGTGTTGTAAGCAGATTAAGCAAAAGCAAGAAGCACAGGTTTTTAATAAGGTCATGACCTCTGACCTTAGATGACCTTATCAGTAATTGGATCTGTTTCCTAATGTTTGTCATCTAGGCACTTTGAGGTGAGCTAAAAGCACAGGGTACAATATATCGGTTCAGAAGAAAATGTGTTTTTAATGTTAAAATAGGCCCTAAATTAATAACATTTAAATTCTTAAAATTTGTCTGTCAAATGTCGGGTGGGTGGGGGGACAGGGGTCTGTGTGTAGAGATTGCATGTTCCATTTTACGATTCCGTGTTTCCTCCATGTACAGATTGACGCCTGCCAGGTTGAAAGACGTGTTGTAGTTTGATTGACATCTCTTGATTGACATCTGTCCCCCGAGTCTTATGGAATAGGCTCCAGGCTCCCTTTGACCTTGTGTAGGATAAGCCTTGTAGAAAAATCTTACTGTAAATTTATTAATTTATTAATAAATGACATTTTTATTGATATATGCAGTTTTGTCATAAGTCATAGTCATTTTTTGTTTAATTTTTTAACCATGCTTGAACCTCCATGTAAAAAAAAAAAAAAAAAAAAAAAAAAGATACTTTCAGCACCATAGACAGCTCTCTTTACTGCGCCATGGTCATAATTTCTATAAAGTAAAAAAAATACCTGTTAAACAGACACACACACACAAACACTTTTTCTGGGTGCCACTTGTTTTCTCTCTCTCTCTCTCTCTCTCTCTCTCTCTCTCTCTGAAGCAGATGGATTGTAATCTCACAGTGACTGCTGAGAGATGATGATGTGTCAGCCAATCAGAAACAAGCAAAGTGGATTCATATAGGTTAGCTGATACAGTGCCTTGGCAACAGTAGTCGTTTAATCACTCTCTAATGACATTTGCTCTGTACAAATGCCCATTTGTATTTGTGGCTACGGAAAAGAATACAGCCACAAGAAGCTACAGCTTTTAACGTTTGGTCTAATTCTATTCTTTTTCTGCCATTTAATTTTCTTGACATACAGACTGACTTGGTTGTAGGTTTTATGTATAATCCATTGAAGTTCCCGAATTGAGGTATTTACCTCACCTCGATTTTATGTTGAGTTGTATTTCTTAATGATCATTCTTGTGAATAGCACACATGCCCATTATTTCACCACCACCAGGAAAGACCAGGTTGATCTGGGTTCAAGCAAGACCCTTAAGCCTTCCTGCTCCAGGAGCGCTCTGATCCCAACCTCCCAAAGCAGGATATGCACAGAAAAACCTGTTATAATCATATATAAATTTATTTTTTTTATGTAGGCTGTGCAGGTTGAAGTTTTTTGTCCCTCCTTTATCTGAGTCCAGCTGTGTGTTTTCATCTGATGATTAGAGCTTAATTTAGGAAATGCTGCACTCAGCAGACCGGCTCGGAAAAATTAATGTACGTTTCTTCCTGCGCGAGCGTTTAAAGGAACACAGTAAAACATCTAGTAGCGATTAATTCTATGCTGTAAACTAAAACCGTGCTAATAAATTCCTCTGTACTTATTATAAAATAGCACAAGTTGAAAATTAATACGGGTAACATATCTCAAGCTAGGTTAAATGATTTATATTTATGTATATTTATTTTTACTTTTGCTTGCTTATTAGAATGCACACACACCAGGCTCTTACAGAGAACCCTAGTGCTTTTGCCGTGAGTCCTAATTGAGTCTTTAAAGACTTAAAAGAGAAATAAACAGCTTCGAAGAACTGAGTATTTAAATAAAGGCTTACAGGGGAGCAAAGAGCAGCAGGCAACTGCTTTGCATCGGTGCCACAGCTTCCAGGAATAACCAGCTCTCTGGGATTTTATGGTTGATCCAGGACACATTGCACCGTCCCCTGGTGCTGCACAGTCACATGCTGCTTTCTCACCATACCAAAGAGAGTAGTTTCTCAGGAGGTTTATACACTGGAGATTTGGAGCGAAACCGAGCACGGTTCACATGAAATGAAGAAGCCGCCATGTGTTATAGAAAAAAACAGCATGGTAATAACCCTGGGACTACTGTTAGGATGGAACTGGAACTGCATCACTAACTCTGGAAATATATGCGCAATTCAGCCATTCAGGTTCCGATAGTTTAGAAACTAAAGTTGTGCATTTATTTTAGTCACTGATGACGTCACTGACTTTTAACCTTTGCTTTTAGTAACTGATTTCTGAAGTGTCTCGTGCCTTCGGTATGTTCTGTTTGTTCAAAAGAACAACGTATCAAATCAACAAAAGGACCATACTGCCTGCTGGGCAAAGGTATCACACGATAGATAGATAGATAGATAGATAGATAGATAGATAGATAGATAGATAGATAGATAGACAGACAGACAGACAGACAG
>JAOTRA010000008.1:3359963-3370296 GCA_026260255.1 Pseudolaguvia tuberculata | reverse complement strand
AGACAGACAGACAGACAGACAGACAGACAGATCTGAGATCAAGCTCTTTCTTACTTGGGGTCGGGTCGCTGAGGGTATTAGCAGCGATTAAGCAACTCATTTTGCTGGTATTAACAGGAAAATAAGTCCATTAGCCTGGCTAATTCAAATAACGGATGGGTTATTGGCTGCACAAAGACAAACTACATGCCATCATGGCAAACAGCAGGTCTATAATGTTTTATTGATTGACAAAAAGATCTTATCAATGGCATTGATGCAGTTTAGCACTCGTCCGTGCCCCTGCACAGTTTGGTGAAAGATTAATGGCGTTGAAGTGAAACAGAGACAGAACATTGTGGATCCGTGTGGATTTCAGGCAACCCCTCAAGACCAAATTATGGATACATTCCATTCAGAATAAATGAACAACAAGTGATTGAAAGGCCCTGGAGTGTCGATATAGAGCGATTCCTCTGAGGGATGAAACTGGTTTGCCTAGTATGATTTTCTGTTAGATACAATACAAAAGCCCTATTTCAGCCGATACTATATTAAAAAATAAAGAACAGCTTTCGTACCCGGTACTCACACCTGTCCACAGTTGCTGACCGTAAAGTGGCTTTTGGCCTTATCATTCAGGAAGTCCTCCTGTCTGTATCACTTTTTGGCATTTTTTTTAAGTTATGCTGTCATATACTTCTGACCAAGTTTCTGCCTGCTTTTCCTTTCTACCAATATTTGCTGCTTCTATGGTTACAGTGGTAAAACTCCCTTTAAGAACCTGCCCTTTAAGAGCCAAAGTATATCCAAGTATATCCACACTATACCGTCTTTTAACAGTCCTTTTGACTTTAATTCCTCTCAAATCGTCTCACAGTTTTCTATTACCACAGTTGCCTCAGGCTTGCTAATTAGGGATAAATATAACTTCTATTTTGCACATTGTAATACCTTATTTTTGTCGAGCAGCTATGAGACTTTGTCTATTGTTGCAAGTGGCATACAAATAAATTTAAATTGTACTAAATACTGGAAATTATATATAATGAATCCTTTTTTTTTTTTCAAAAATAAAAATAAAAATAATGAAATTCAAGATTCAAACAAGGGTGTTAAAATCCCTGTGAATGTCCCAAAAAGTGCACAAAACCTTAATGATCGACGATATAAAAGTGAGCGTAAAGGAAAAGGGATTACATTTTTGTCACACAAATGATTACACAGAGTAGAACATATAGTGAAATGTTTTTCTTCGCATATCCCATCTTAGTAAGTGGGGGGTCAGAGCACAGGGTCAGCTATTGTACAGCGCCTCTGGAGCAGGAAGGGTTAAGAGTCTTGCTCATGGACCCAACAGTGGTGGACTTAAGGCCAGATCTTCCTTGGCGGTGGTGGGACTTGAACCCAGGTCTTCCTGGTCTACCGATCACCAACTCGGCACCTTAACCATTGAGGTGATCATGCACTCTTTCTCTACTGCTTTGTGAAAAGCAAAGAATGTTCATCAACAATTTGAACCCATGTAAGAAACATGAGTTCAAAGCAGATTCACGCTTAGAAGAGCACATCGAAGCTACTTATGGAAACACTTTCAAACCACATTTTCTAGTTATTGACTGTAGAAATGATCCCTGAAAGTACAGTATAAAAGCGCTCACTTACACCCAAAACACAACCACTGAGGTGTATATAAAATTTGCTAATGTATACACACAGGGTAGTGTGGAGAAGAGCGATCCGCTGAGGCGACCCCTAATGGGAACTGCCGAAAGGAGAAGAAGAAGAAGAAGATACATATTTAAAGAACAATCAGCTCATGGCAGGAGAAGGCTAATAGCAAGGCATAGAGGGCAAGGAAGTGGATAAAATCAGGCCCAGCATGAATGCAGGAGACAATGGAAAAGCAGAGCAAATGAAACGGTGAGAAAAGCAGACAGCGCTTCAGAGAGCACAGTCAGCCAGCTATAGCATCTCATCCGGAGGGCTTAAATCAGCTATGGAGGGATTAGTGCTTCAGCAGTGGGATATGCGTTTGCTGGGACGCCGTTAGCACGGAGTAAAGTCCCCCACAGTTTTATGCAAAGACAGCAATCGACCCCACGCTTGTGATAAGGGAAATCACCCTACCCTGATGTATTCGAAAGAGCCTCACCTTGAACTATTGTACTCTGTCCTAGTAGCAGTAACACTACTATGTATTCTATGATGAATTTTACATATGAAAACAATAGAAAAATCAAATCAAGAGGATTATTTCATTCATTCATTTATCTGGATTTGATTCATTTAGGCGCGGTGCGGTGGCATAGTGGTTTGCACAGCCGCCTCAAAACAAGAAGGTCCCGGATTCAATTCCTGAGTCAGGGATCTTTGTGCGGATGTTCTCGACATGCTTGTGTGGATTTCCTCAGAGTACTCCAGTTTCATCCCACAGTCCAAAAACATGTACATTAGGTTGATTGGTGATTCTAAATTGCCCAAAGAAGTGAATGTGTGAGTGGTTGTTCATCTATGTGTGCCCTGCGATGGACTGGCGACCTGTCCAGGGTGTACCCTTGCCTCTCCCCCTATGTGCACTGGGATAGGCTCCAGCAGATCCCCGTGACCCCAAATTAGAGAATAAGCGGGTATGACGATGAAAGAATGAATGAATAATTAATTTATATTTACTTTAACATAAACCAAACATATTAAAACAGAATCTAAAAAAGTTGAGGGGAATTTTCTTTCTGCCGTATGTTCTTGGTTGACAGTAGTAGAACCGTAACCCATCTGCCTCAAGGTTTGGCACGTCTTGCATTCGCAGACGTTTATCCCAGTGTATCTTTCCTGTCAACTCAAACCCGTATAGTCATTCACTTCTGACCTCCATCATCAACAAGCCGTTTCTCCCCACAGAGCTGCTGTATTTTACACACTGTCCTGTGTAAACTCTAGAGACTGCCATGTGGAAAAATCCCTGGAAATCAGCCGGTTGACTGACAGTGACTGAGGTCACATGATCGGAAAACTGCATGAACAAACGTATTCCTAATGAAAAAAGCATTCGTCTTCCATTCTTTGGTAAACATATATAATTTAAAGGCAAGTATTTGGATGACGAATGGTACGGTCACATGCTGCACCTCTTTGCATACACCTTCATGCATAAAGACTATAATAAGCATGCCGCACATGCAGGACATTATTTATACCTTAAAATAAAAAACGGCTGAATATGCATATTCTTTCTCAAGAGAATATGAGCAGAATGTATAAATGACACAACAGTGCCACTTCCACTGCCCCCCTTCCCCACCACAAATAATCCACTATCCCAAATATGCCATGTAAATGAGAGCCCTGAAATCTAGTGGTCCACCGGTGCGCTGGAGTGTCGCTCATTTTCAACAGAAGAATAGAGAAAATTGCATCCATGACCTATATCGTTAAAACTTCCTTACTTGAGGTCACCTGAATGGCCAAATGAGAACAAGTAATACAACAGTTTCAAAGAAAGGAATA
Source organism: Pseudolaguvia tuberculata (assembly GCA_026260255.1). Classification (NCBI taxonomy): domain Eukaryota; kingdom Metazoa; phylum Chordata; class Actinopteri; order Siluriformes; family Sisoridae; genus Pseudolaguvia; species Pseudolaguvia tuberculata. Next base: position 3,366,810 of record JAOTRA010000008.1, on the reverse strand, counting down.
AGAAATGAATCCTAGACTAAAGATGGTGATTCATAGTCTTGTGTGATTGTTGCTTGTCAGACTGTATCGAACATGAACTCCATGTCACGTCAAAGTATCTCAGTTGTCATAATATCAGATTGTAGAATAGCCAAGAAATCTTGCCCAGACTTTTGGTATATCACAAATCTGTGACACGTTCAGTAACTGGTGCTCTTTTGCTAAATGATTGCTAGCTGCAAACAAACAGCAGCAGCGACACATCATACAAACACATAATTTCCCTCCGGAAGGCAATACAATTTTGATTCTGCCGTTCTGTTCACTGGACTCGTTTCCATATTGTCCAGAGATGATATCAAGTTGTTGTTGTGCCATCAGTTTTGGTCTTTCTTATTGGTTCATGTGAGTCAACCACACCCACTTTTTTACAGTAATGACATATACCACTAAGCCCCAAAAGACAATTTGGCTGGGGATCTTTCTGTGCGGAGTTTGCATTTTCTCCCCACGCTTGCGTGGGTTTGTGCCGGGTACCTCGGTTTCCTCCCACAGTCCAAGCAGATTAGGTTGATTGGTGATTCCAAACAGCCCCTGAGATAGGCTGGTGACTTGTCCAGGGTGTATGCCTGCCTCTCGCCCTATATGCGCTGCGATAGGCACCCGAAAACCCCTGTGTCCCCGAATTAAGTGGGTAAGAAGATGAATGAATGAATGAATGAATGAATGAATGAATGAATGAATGAATGAATGAATGAATGAATGTGTGTCAATGGCTGTTTGTCTATGTGTTGGCGTCCAGGATGTACACCTGCCTCTCACCCTATGTGAGCTGGGATAAGCACCAGCAGACCCCTGTGACCCCAAATTAGGGAATAAGCAGGTAAAATGAATGAATGAATGTATGAATGAATGAATGAAATAAAGTTAACAGTTCTATTGAACAGTAGAATGTTCAAGTTGACTAACATACATTTTTCGATTAAATGTCATTTCAAGTAAATGACAATAAATTTGTTTCATTATGATTAAGTAAACATCAACAAGAGGAGGTCGAGTGAAAATGCATTTGCATCATGTTGTTTTCAGTTTTTCTAAACAATGATTTAAAAAAAAAAAAAAAAAAATAGGAGGTTTATAATTAAAGCTAAAGAGGTTTAATGATGGATTAAGAGGAGTTGATCTAATTGGATGTCTATGGCGAAGACATACCTGAAACTGATCATGTATTCCAACAACAACACCACATTTACACAGAGATGTTGAAAAAAAAATTGCCAAGAAAACCTCTTGGTAAAATGAAAATAACCTTCGGCTATTTTACAGACTTCCCAAATCCAGCCTTTAGTGTTCGACCATGATTTCCCAGAAGGACCACAGTTTTATGAGGTGAGGGACAAGAAACACCCCCTGACTAATCAGTTAAGTACATTAGGGGCAGTAGGGACTTACTAAGACATAGATTTGAACACACGTTCTCTGTACCTTCCCTTTAAGGTTAGAGGACAAAGCAAACATAAAATATAAAGAACAGGCAAGTGTTTGTCTTTCTATGGCTGCTTTACATAAATTCCGTAAATGATGTGTGTAAAAAAAAAAAACAGATCGACACAGAAAGAGTGTTTAATCTGTATGTGGGTATGGCTGTAATCAATTTCTACCACACATTAACTCTCATCTCTCACGGGAATTATTAATCAGGTTAAAGTAATTACTTTTAGTGGCCATGTCAGAACCATGTTGGCCAAAGGAAATACAGGTCACACGGGTGTGTTCTTTATATACAGTTCTTCAGTCATTATTCTAACCCATTTATTCCTTAATCCAGGGCACGGAGTCTGCTGGAGCCTATCCCAGCCCACATAGGGTGAAAGGCAGAGGTCGCCAATTTGCAGCTTCTCTCTGCGCTTGTGTGGGTTTTCTCCGGGTACGCCGGTTTCCTCCCATATTCCAAAAACATGCAAGTTGATTGGTAATTGCCCATAGGAATGATTGCAAGTATTTGTTTGTTCGTCTATGTGTGGTCCTGCAATGGACTGGTGACCGGTCCAAGGTGCCTTTTACCCTATGTGTGCTGGGATAGGTTCCAGGTGATCCCTATGCTTCCAAATTAGGGAATAAATTAGTTAGAACATGAATAAATGAATGAATTAAGTAATTATTTGTTACTCTTATCACAATGTTCTGAAGGAATTTTTCATAGGAGGAAAAAAAACATTTACCGGCTGTCAGTAAATACGTGAACTCGGTCGAATCAGTCGCACAGTGAAAGCCTAGTTTGTTTTTTCCTATACAGATAAAAACCCCACAGTTCTACCCAGTGTTCTTGCACCTTCCATGGTTTATAGCCACCCAGTTTTATGTTTCATTAGTGCGGCCTATTCTAAAATATCAGCTTGACCTTGAGAGCAGAAATACCACAGCAATGACCTCTAATAACTCTCAGGATGGCATGACTTGACCCTATTGATCTATTGTTTAATAAATCTTGTACAGCTCGTCTCAGGGTGACAGATTAGAGCTGCTTAATTTTCAGTGTCTCCCCCTAAATCAGTGTTCCGCCATGGCAAGACGAATCTCAACGAGCCGCCGCACTTAAACCTTTACTCATCTACCGATGAGATCTGTCCGGTGTGAAGCTATTCTTCACGCGCTAGCATGCTCAAATTAGCGCAGTAATAGCTGACAAAGCACAAGGCTTTGCGAAACAGATGGAGGAACGTGTAAATGGTAATGGAGTGAAATAAATGAATGCCGATAAAATTGGGATTTTTTCCCTTCTGCTCCCCCCAGTTAATGCTTAGCACTGTATAGAACGAAAAACAAATCAGGCCTAATTAACGTTTTGAAGTGACATGATGTCATTTGCAGGAGGGTTCAGCACTGGTGTAATGGTAGCTCAACCATGTATATTACAGATTATCTTCTTAGCAGGGGATTTAACCACCCTGATATGCCTGCATTTACAGTTCCAAGTCAAATACAAGATAAGTAGTGAAAAAGGCATGGAAACTATAAGGAATTCTACCATCCAGTCACACGAACTGCAATACCATTAAACCTGAAACTGTTTCTACTCAAGAGTGACCTGTTTACTGTCACATTAAGCCATTAATATCTCCCTGTCAGCTACGGACCAGAAAATCCCAGGTAGACCAACTCAATGCTGAAGCTCCTGTTCTCCATATTGGATCAGATTGTCACACGATCAATGATATTTGAATGAATGTAGCTCCACCGTGAGAACATGAGGACCGATTTTCACAGTCAATAAGATATTGAAATGTAGAATAAAGCACTGTCTCTGTCTCTCTCATTCATTTATTCATTCATTCATCTTCCAACTTGTTTATTCCTTAAATCAGGGTCACGGAGGGTCTGCTGGAGCCCATCATAGTGTTGAAAGGCAGGGGAAAGGTTGCCAGTCCATCGCAGCATTGTCAGCTCATTACCTGTATAAAAGAACTGTATACAATCAGATTCCAAACTCACTACAATTGCCAAAACCAAGGATCCTACAATGTGGAGTTTCAATGATTATAAGAACAGTGAAAATAAAGCACATTTACAGGCCAATCTGAATCTTGTCAAGAGGAGAACAAGGTAAATGTTTTGTGGGCAGATGAAATCAAAACCAAGCTATTTGGTAATCATCTGAACTTGCAATGTTTAGAGAAGAATGAATGCTGCCTATGACCCCAGGAGCACGATCCCTACAGTCAAACATGAAGGTGGAAAATTGTGCTTGGAGCTGTTGTGTTGGTAACAACTTCACCACATCAAAGGGACTATGTGCTGTCAAATCATGGGTTAAAAGCTTCTTCCCTTGTCCAGGGAATGAGCTTTTCGCAGGGAATGAGTCAAGGAGGGGTATTCCAGCATGAAAATGACTTCGAACCCACAGACAAGGCAACAACAAAAGCGTCAGGTTCATAGCAGGGGAAATTGGAAATTTCTGGAATTTTTAGAATCCTAAAGTGATTTGACACTTCTGTTATGCAAGAATTTCCTACACTTCTTTTGCATTTACTACAAAATCAATTTCAACAAATGTCCATCTGCCAATAATGACATTGGTTCTAATATACTGTAAAACTGTAAAACTCTTCATAATAGAGTCTAAAAATCTTTTGTTCTGAATTTTATTTTCAAGTTCAAAGTGTTTATTGTCAAGTGTACAGTAAAGGAAACCCGTTTCCGTATACAATTAAATTCTTACTTTGCTGTCTACACCAAATGCAAAAAGTTACAAAATAATTTAAGGTAAAAAAAAAAAAAAAAAAGTAAGAAACATAATAAATAAGGGCATAAATACGGGTAAGTGAAATAATAAATGTGCAATGTTACATATGAATGATGTGCAAATTTAGCAGAGAATAAATGAAATGAAGCAAAAGACTATTAAGATGTTGACAGTGTGCTACCAACACCGCTATTAAGGACCAATGTCCAATTGAACAGGAATAGAGAACAGTGGTGGTGCAGACCGTAGTGCAATAATCAGAGTGTGCAAGGGTGCAGTCTATTGTTACAGACTCCTGTCATCTGTTGAGGAGTCTGATGGCAGATGGGTAGAAAGAGTTAGTCAGTCTGGTGGTCCTACAATTCACACTCCTGTACCTCCTGCCAGAGAGGAGAAGCGTGAACAGTCCTTGTTGTGGGTGTGATGGGTCTTTCATGATGGAGGCAGCTCTCCTACGGACTCTGTGTTGGTAGATGCTCTGCAGGGAGGGCAGAGGAGTCCTGGTGATCTTGGACGCAGTCTTCAACATTCTCTGCAGGCGTTTGCGGTCCATTACGGTAGAGCTGCCGAGCCACACAGTGATGCAGTTGGTCGGGATGGACTCAACAACGTAGCTGTAGAAGTTGCTGAGGATCTCTAGTGACATTCCAAACCTCCTTAGCCTCCTCAGGAAGTACAGCCATTCCTGAGCTTTCTTCACCAACTGTGTATTGTTAAGTGTCCATGTGAGGTCCTGGCTGATGTGGACCCCCAGATATTTATAGCTGCTCACCCTCTCCACTGCCTGTCCTCCTGATAAGCTCCTCTCTTCCCTCATGCCCACTATCATCTCCTTGGTCTTGTCTGTGTTGAGGGTGAGGTTGTTATCCTCCCACAATGTCACCAGAGTGGTCATCTCCCTCTTGTAAGCTGCCTCATCCCCGCCCTTGATGCGTCCTATCACGGCGGCATCGTCTGCAAACTTCAGTTTGATGTTGTCCTTGTGAGAGGTCTTGCAGTCATGGGTGAATATTGTGAAGAGGATGGGACTGAGGACACATCCCTGCGATGTACCGATATTCGTGATTATGCTTGCTGATGTCTTGGACTTTATTCTGACAGACTTACGCCTGCCAGTTAGAAAGTCCAAGAGCCAGTCACAGAGGATGGGGTGTAAACCGAGAGAAAATTTTGATGAAGAAAATAACAGAAAGAAGGTTTAGTAGGTCACAAAAAAGTCTTTAAATTACATGGCGGTCCCTGAAATTTATTCTGCGACAAAAAGAGGGTGATTTTAAAGTGAGAACTTTTCACTCAGTAAAAACTCGGCAAATTCCCTTTTCCTGCCTGTACATCACCAAGTGTCAAGCACTTCACTGCAGGAAATGATGCATTATGGCTGAGAGGAGGGAGAGGTTGAGGACAGTGGGTTGGGCTATGAAATGATGGAGTTGTCCACTGTGAATGCTTGGCTGTCATCTCCTGTGTTCAGGAACATCTGGGTTGAGATGATAAGAGTTTTTTTGCCATGATAAATGAAACCAACTCAATAAAAAGTTTTTTTTTGTTTTGAAAACCTTGTGGGCGTTTATTTTGTCGCTATTTATGTCTGGTCATCATGAAACAGCTGAGCGTGAAATGCAAGAAACACAAGCTACCCCGGAGAGGTGACAAGATTATGAATGCGTTTATTATTGCTAGCATTTGTCAAATGATAAGAATGAAAGTGGACAGGCACTTGAGGGCGATTCACGCAACTCCGCCTATTTATTCATCTATCAAAGCACGAACGAGAGAAAGAGAATGAGAGAAAGAGACTTTTACACCTGCATGAACGTGTAACCAAGTGGAAAAATTACAATTTCATAGTCGTGCCGTGATGATGAATTTCATTGTGTATACAGCATATATCAATCAGAAAACATTGCTTGAATATAGCTTTAAAAAACAAAGGAATTTATATTGACAAGATTTGCCGTCATAATAACGACCAATTTGGGGTGATATGGAAAAAAATAAAATAACACAAGCCGTAATCCATCAAACAGCCGAAAGCTCTCCAATGCAGAAATAAGGACATGACAAAATATTCTTATATTTCATAAACATTTCCAAAACTGTGTCAGTAGTACCCTAATACAGTACATATGTGTATGGTTTATCAGTTTTGCCTCACCTCACTTGGCATGTGTAAGACAGAAACATAACCTGTGTAACCTTCAAGTCCTCCAGAGGCCTCCTGACACACTAAGCTAAAGCTGGTTCAAAAGGATAAAGTTAAACATCATTCTGGTGTCCCACTGGCTTTGCCTTTTGATCTATATTGCTCATTTTTGCTTAAAAATAAAAAAATTATTGAAATAAAATAGCCCCCACCCACCTAAAATCAGTGCTGATTAACTACTGTGTGTTACACATTTATTTAAAATAGAGCATACATTCATTCATTCATCTTCTTTCCCGCTTATTCCCTAATTCAGGGTCACAGGGGTCTGCTAGCGCCTATCCCAGCACACATAGGGCGAGAGGCGGGGGGTACACCCTAGACAAGTCGCCAGTCCATCACAGTGCAACACATAGACAAACAACCATTCACACACACACACACACACACACACACACACACACACACACACACACACACAC
>JAOTRA010000008.1:3336899-3354419 GCA_026260255.1 Pseudolaguvia tuberculata | reverse complement strand
TAGATAGATAGATAGATAGATAGATAGATAGATAGATAGATAGATAGATAGATAGATAGATAGATAGATAGATAAAGATATTTTCATTTAATATAAATGACTAAATCAGTGTAGAGTGTAAAGAAGATAGTTAGCGTCACAGATAAGCTTTCATTCATTCATTCATTCATTCATTCATTCAACCACTCACACCCCGATGTCACATTCAACCAATTCACTCCTATTAGAGTTACCAATCGATCTGATGTACATGTTTTTGGACTGTGGGAGGAAACGCACGCGAGCACAGGGAGAACAAGCAAACTCTGTAAACAAAGATCCCTGGCCCAGAAATCGAACCCTAGACCTTCTTGTTGTGAGGTGCCCGTACTCAATACAATGCCACCACACCATCCAGATGATTTCTGGGTAGTGCATTAGGAGGATAGAGTTTCCACATTTAATACTGAAAGAAAAGTAAAAGAGGCACTGAACCAGTGAAATCAAAAGACGCATAGAGTACACTGCACTCCTCAAACCTGAAAAAAGGATGAAGAACCATTCCATTCCATCTTTTCCCAACATAATCCCTCCTCCTGTATAATCTCTGAAGCATAACACAGACCAGACATAACAAAGCAACAGGGAGGAGTCTTCACACTTCACCCTATACTTACTGCATCCTCTCCTCCATGCTGCTCCGTATGTACAGTGTAGTCATTCAGCAGTCACAAGTTCAAAGCCTTAGCCATGAGCTGACTACCACAGACGGTTGGTGCTTCCCATTCCCCTGATTCAACCTTATATTCATATTTGTTTTTAAGAGTTAAGTATCATTGGAATATATATAAAAAGAAATGTAGTGATGTTGGACTTCTAAGGTCAAAGATCAGGATTTGAGTCCCAGCACCACAGAGTTGTGATTGTTGGGCACCTGAGCAAGGCCCTTAACCCCCAACCGAGCAATTGGGGGTTAAGTGTCTTGCTCAGGTGCCCAACAATCACAACTCTGTGGTGCTGGGACTCAAATCCTTAAGCATGTTAACTGTTGCCTATGCTGAAAACTATTTGCCTTCTTCCACATACATGCATTCATGGATTCTTCTCTCGAGCACCATCTAACAATAAAATATGTCATTATTTTCTAGAATCGCTGTACTCATAATCAATGCATGTGAATCACAACAGGGTCGATGTTATGCTGATGTTACAAGAAGCGTTCTTGGGCAAAGCTGCAAAAAACTGCAAAAGAATATCCAAGATTGAATTATGGAATGTTCACTTAATTTATTTTGATTGTTGCCATTGCCAAATGTTAAATGTATTGATCTAAATAATCTGATTATCTGTATAGATCTGTTTGATATCTTACATACAACACAAAACATGCAACAGCATAAGATAATTTTAGTTCAGCAGTCAAAGATGTGAAAGATGATGCCATGGTTGCAGTATTTCTTTTGGACATGTAGGAATATGATGTGCTTTTATAGAAACCCAGAGCTAATGTTTGTGTAATAGCAACAGGTATGTTTATTTCTATTTTTTCTCACAGATAAATGATATGATATATTGTAGTAATGTTCATTGAGCCTGTAAGTGTCATATGTTCAGGAGGCATGGATTTAGACCGTGAGTTTCAGTACCATCAGATATTGGATATTCAGTAAAACACTCTGATTAGTTAAACTAGTATCTGTAAAAAATAAGAGTCTTTAACATAATAATAGGGATTCAGTACTAATACACCTATCTAAACTTTAACTCCATGAGGTTTTGCTTTTTGCATTTTTTTATTTTTTTTTTTTTTTTACAAAATTTGGTCCCATATTTTTAGCAGCTGTGGAACATAAAAACTTTCGCTTTGGCTAAAACAAAACATGAATTTGACATTTATTTAGCTATTCTCCCCGAGGCGAATGTCCTTTGCTTTATGGGAAGCCAGCGTAGACAAACCATGTTAGCATGCATGCATTTGCCAAAGTTCACTCCACCCGCTTCGCCCAGAGAAAGCACTTCATCGTTAACCGCAGCTTGTGTCAGCTAATTTATTAAGCGCCTTGCGTGCTAGCAGAGGAATAGGAATGCTCCATGCTGATTGTCTTGCAAATGAATATCAAGGAAAATAATGATTACAGGAACCTTAACGGCTGAATGACTCGCAAGCGCAAAAAGAATAGACATTCTCTGGTAGTGTATTCCACATCAGCTCATACCAGCTGCCCAAACCATTGCAGTGTAGCGATTTCTCCCCAGTGCATTCATCATCATCCAATCCGAAATGAAATGGTATGGATCTGCAACAGCTGTAAGAGCTTTTATTGATCCGACTCGCTGATCGGCCGTTATTTCTCATAGTCAAATTAAAAAGTGCCTCTGTACAGACACAGCCGGCTGAAATATTAATTTATTTTTATATTAATTTATAACCTACAGTCAAGTTTAATCATGAAAAATACAGCTACAGATACTGTAAAGTTAAATAGAAAAACTGACTATGTAATGGAACTGTAAGAAAATTTCATTTCCTTCTCAAATACATCCACAGGAGGTGCTTATAGTGATGTTAGGAAATACTGCGTTAAATTATTTCATATTTATTTAATAGTGTGTGTTGGTGCGGAGCGGTAGCGTAGTGGTTTGCACGGTGTCCTCCCAAAAAGAGGTCCCAAGTTCGATTCCCGGGCCGGGGATCTACCTGTGCGGAGTTTGCATGTTCTCCCAGAGCTTGCGTGGGTTTCCTCGGGTACTCTGGTTTCCTCCCACAGTCAAAAACATGCAGATTAGGTGGATTGGTGATTCTAAATTGTGTACCTATGTGAGCTGGGATAAGCACCAGCAGACCCCCGTGACCCCGAATTAGAGAATAAGCAGGTAAGATGAATGAATGAATGAATGAATGAATGTGTGTGTGTTGTGATACTTGGTGGACAAAGCAGGAACATCATTTTTATGGTAACTGAAAAAAATGAGGATGAATTTTCTGGCTGCATTTTGCCTTTATTGATAGGACAGAGATGAGATAGACATGGACGGCGGAAGGGACCAAAAAGGACCCAAGCATCTCCGCATATGGGTGGGTAATGACGCCGCAGTGCAACATGAGGATGATTCGACAATCATTTAGAAAGGTCTTAAAAAAAGGATTTTATAGCAAATTTATAGAAAACGAATGAATAAACAAAATATAGACAAACGGAGAAATAATCAGTTCCTTTATTAATGTTTCAGAGCACAGAAAATATATTTTCTAGGTTTCACACCACTCATTTTTAGATGAAAAGGTAATATAGAAAAAGGTAGTGGTGACTTGGTTCATTACAACTCTTAGTTGAGGAAGAGGATGAATTCGAGCCTTTGCAATGCTTAAACCCTTAAGAAATAACCTGAACTTTTGTACCACAAGGGCATGACATCACTCACAAACAGGAATATGCAAAAAAGACTTGACTGTGCTGTAAAATTAATCACTGCATTTTGAATGGGCTTCTTTAAAATGTGAGAACTCAGTGGTCTTAACAAACGGAAGAGAAGTCCTTAATTAACATTTCAGTAAGCAGAGAGATTTTTTTTAAGCTTTACAACACTTGCTTTTAGATGGAAACAGCTCCCAAAAAAACGCTCGCACAATCTTGCCAATATATGGTATTACACTATTAAGGTTACCACCATTTTTCTAGATTGAACACACACTGATACACCCAATATACATTTGAATAGATATGAGTCATCTCTGACCCAAAATAACTGGGACTGAACCTGACTAAGTATTATAGAATTTATTTATAGCAAAACGCTTCACCATATATGCTAAACAGTACGTTTCAGCAAGATAAGCCATCCAGAATAAAGCAATAGAAACCGGTAGCGGTGATTTGGTTGGGTGAGGTTTTTAGTTATTGATCGTAAGGTCATGGGTTTGAGCCTTAGCAATGCCAGTCTGTTAAACCCTTAGAAATAACCGTAATGTTTCTACTACACAGAAATTACATCATTGCTAAAAAGCAGGGATCTGCAATTAATTAATCAATTTCTCTATGTAAGGTAAATTGGAAAGAAGTTTAAATGAAAAGTCCATTTTCTTCTAAAAATTCATCACTGATTATTATTTAATAAAGGAATAAACGGCCTCATGATTTCCCTCTTGCTTGCTTCCTCAGCACTTAATTCATCAGTTGTCCAAATACACACCGACTGACTAGACTGTCCAGACAACACTGTTGTCACAGAAGACCCAGACAGGCTTTACTTTCCCAGAGCCACACGGGGTTAATTGCTCTTGAGGGAGCCCCCTGCAGAATCTCATGCACCGTAGCCCCGTCAGTGTGTGTCAGAGCTTCAGCCCCAGAATGAGAAAAAGCTGTCGAGCAAAACTGGATAAACCCTTCCTACAAGCGCCGCTGCACATAGAGAAGGAAAACGAGGAAAAGCCAAGAAACGAGCGAGTTGTCATTTTCTGCAGTCGGCTCTTAGACCAGACGTCCCAGGTTGCTTGAGCTGGTTAATGCTATGATTATAGAGGCGTTAGAAAGGCTTTGATAAGCATGAATGGGTGGTTTTGACCAGAAATAGTAACAAGTTTGTACTTTACTGACGAGACAAAAACAGAAGAAGATGAACAGTAAGCAGGATTTTTTTGGTTTTCATTTTATGCTTATTCCTCAAGAACATACAAAAAAAAAAATGCATATACATGCAAATGTAGGATTCTGTCAGGCAATTAACTCCTGTTTTTGCTGTACCGTTTAGAAAAATACGGCTACAATTTCTTTTTCAGGGAAACTAAAAACAAAAAGATAAGATTTATGAATGATAATGCGCCTACATCCTTTTCGAGGCAAAGATATAATGTCAATATAGAATAGACGTTTAATCAGATTAATAAATTGAATATGGAGAGTAGGGAGGGGGGGTGGCAGGAGAATAATGGCATATGAGAAAATCAACCAATGTGAGAGAAAGTGGCAATTAGGGTTACAAAAGGGCAAAATAATTCTGGTACATTTGTCATGGGTTCTTCATGTCAGATTTGAGAAACATTCCAAGTTAGAATCAAAATCTAACAAAGGAATTTAACTAGATTATTTAGAAATGTATTCTGAAGTGTGTATACGAACAAATATTGATATTTTGTCATACACTAAGATGCAAGCCCAGTTATACATGGTTTAATAATAACATTATCAAGGTGTGCATGTGATTGAGGAATATTCAGGAGGAGAAATTCTCATGAACTGTATTCAATGTGGTGGATTTAAGCAAGATTCAGATATGAGAACTACTTTTATGTTCCCTATTTTAGGTAAACTTGCAATTTGGCAATTTTACAGTTAATTTCCCAGCCATTCCAGGTCAATAAAGTCATGGTTCACTGTAAGGTTACCGGTATTGGACTGTATTCATGTAAAGCAATCTGTGAACTTTTTATTATTTAAAAAAAAAAAACAAGCAGAGTTTATTTTTTCCGGTAAACAGGCAGATGGACAAAAATACTGATTATGTTGTTTTGGGGCGGCACGATGGCGTAGTTAATAGCACGGTCGGTCGCCTCACAACAAGAAGGTCCCGGGTTTGATTCTCAGTCCGGAGATCTTTATGTGCGGAGTTTGCATGTTCTCCCCGTGCTTGCGTGGGTTTCCTCCGGGTACTCCGGTTTCCTCCCACAGTCCAAAAACATTCAGATTAGGTGGATTGGTGATTGTAAATTGTCCATAGGAGTGAATGTATATGTGAATGGTTGTTTGTCTGTGTTACCCTGAGATGGACTGGCAACCTATACAGGTCTGTCTTTTTTTAGACACTGGTATTTGTCTTCCTGCTGCCTCTTGATCCATGCGAGAGAGATTTTTAGCATTGGAGATTACAGACAAGCTGTGGGATTTTAACCACATCATGACTGCACCATTGTATAAAAGCAGTGATCAGTCTAAGCCAACCGCTCTACACAACAGCTCTAAAGTAAAGTACATATCCAGAGTCAGTCAGTAAACCATGATTTGTGTTCACACGTTTACCATCGCTTACGTTTAAGCCACCTACTACACATACTGACGTTTGTTTGTACCACGTCACTGAGGTTAGTCTGTTTATCTGTTTATAATAGGAAAAGTGTAACTGCCAAAGGTTTGTGGTCATCTGAGCATCACAGGCACATGTAATTTTAAACATCTTCATACAGATTGATTTGCTATGTGATGAAGCTCCACTCATCTGATGATTAACTCATTAAGGTCAGGTAAGGAGGTCTAAGGGGCAGTAGTCGGCATTCCAGTTCATCCCAAAGGTGTACAATGGTGGTAAGATTAAGACTTTGTGCCAAACACTGCTGGGTTTTTTTCACTCTAATAATAATGTGATAATAGAGATCAGAGGCCATTGTCATGTTGGAACAGTGTTGGAGTCTCTTTGCTTTATTCCATCAGTAAAGGAATAATGTAGTACAACCTACAGACACATTCTAGACAACTGTGAGCTTCCATAATTGTAGCAGCAGTTTGAAGAAGAAGCACATATGGATCTGACAGTCAGGTGACCATAACCTTTTGGCAATAAAGTTTTTGTAAGGGTAAAATGAATGTTTTTCCCAACTTCTATCATGCTACAACATATGCAATAATTTGATAAGTTTACATTCAGTGTTTGCAACAGTCCCAACTGGATCTACCACACTATATGACATGTCATTCTTCAGAAAATGTTAGTAACTGCATGAGACCTTTAGCTCGCAATTGCTCATCTGGACACATGCCAAGCGCTAGAAATGTAAATGTAGTAGCTTGAATGCCTAAAGTAGTCCAAAGATATGCATCATCATTTGATTGACATTGATTTTGTGCATCTATGGATGATGTTCCATGGCTTGTATACCAAGTCCCCTGGGATTGACTTCAAATTGTGACACGGTGTATCAGAAGTGGTGCTGAAAACATAAAGACAACAATCTGCAAAAATCAACAGAGTTGAGGGCGATCTAGTTAGAAAGAAGCTATCTGTTTAATGTACATGTAATTTAGATCTGCATCTAAATCTAAATTTTCAAGCATGTAATTTTTACACAACCTTTTAAATTAAAAAGCGACTAAGAAAACTTTGACTAATCATCAATGCTAAACACAGTTAAAGTAAAATTACTGTTAGTTTGGGAACTAAAGATAATTAGGAAACGCAGCAGATACATTTTGCCCAGTAGAATCTAGGAAAAAAAACAACAAAACCAAAAATTTGCCCTCGTTTTCCTCTCACCTAAGTTCTGGACTTGTAAATAGAAGAACCAAAAAAAAAAAAGGCAGATGGAGAACCCTGCCTTCTCACATGCAGGGCCACCGGACAACAGCCCAGAATGTTGCACCTCTCACAAGGTCAGCATGAGCAATTTAGTCTGATTTGGCAAGACAATTTGGACAGTCTTAACAGGATCATCCATACAACCAACATGGCAGCAAGGTAAAGACCAGAAAAGGGTCTTGAACATTCCTTTAGGACAAGGGGACTGGATCTGCAGTCAGCATTGGTACACACACACAAACGAATAATGGACAGTAAAGAATGCAAATTGCAATTCAGCATCATATAAAGGCTGTGTGCATGGGTTGGGCTTTATATATGAACGGATGGATGGATGGATGGATGGATGGATGGATGGATGGATGGATGGATGGATGGATGGATGGATGGATAGATGGACGGATTGATAGATATTCATAGAACCAGAAACTGACAACAATACCATCCACTTGCGTAGTTGTTTAGTTAGTACCGGTGGTGTGGATGGGAGGGGGGGGGTGTTCTGCGCTCCACAGCAGTACGAATGATCGAAGTGAAAACATGAGTTTTTATATGATCGCTGCAAATGAAATTAGAATAAAAATAGGTTTCCAGAAGAAAAGCTAAGGACAAACCTGTCTGTCCTTTCCCCAGCGTCTTTTCCAAACGGTACGGTCCCACGTAATTGGCATGCTGGGCGGCACTATTTTCTTTCCCGGACGAGGACATGGTTGTCTTCGATAAAGGGACAGAGGACAAAGTGATCCTCTTTAATCTCAGTTGACGAGGAGGAGGAGGAGGAGGAGGAGGATTATGTCCAATTCCCGGCGATGTCTGCGTTCTCCTGTCACTCTTAGTCACTCTGCGTCTCTGCTCCCTACGCACTACTTTATTATAGTTTATTTGTTCTTGTTTATTGTTTTTGGGGTTTTTTAAGTAATAAACTCAATGAATCTTCGGTTTCCTAGGCTACAACAGCATTAAAAGCATCATCAGCAGGTGAACGCAGTGGTTATGGTCCGCGGAGCATTGTGTTACGCACCTGATCTTCTCGCCTCCTCGCGGCTGATGAGACTGTAGCTCCGGGAGCAGCCGGTCTCCAGCGCAAAGGGTGGTGGGAACGGTCGCAGCGCTCGAATACGATTGGATGAGTAGTTCACCAATCCTAGAACGGAATTCTTTGATTGACGTTTGAGCTTTCCAATCCGTGCAATTGTCCCTTTGCCGCAAAACACGAGTTGCTGGTGCAGTGCTGTGGACTTGGAGTGCACATCATTAGACTGGGAATAAACTATTCAACCTTTACCCTTAAACCAGAGGCTTAGTAATGGTACGAATAAAAGAGGTCAAATATGGAAGAGGGAGAACTAAAAAGGAACAATTCATAACAGGGGATATAAAAGCAACGAAATCTTACCAGTTTACATGTTATTTAAACATGGCAGTTACTGTAAAATACATTGTGTAACACACACACACACACACACACACAGACACACACACACATAGACAGACATATAGAGAGACACAAACACACACACACTAGAGAAATATGGAAATGAAAGTGTAAATTTATTCTTTCATTCATTCATCTTCTTATTCAATTCCCTAATTCGGGGTCACTGGGTTCTGCTGGTGCCTATCCCAGCTCACATAGGGCGAGAGGTGGGGGGTACACCCTGGACGGGTTGCCGGTCCATCGCAGAGTAAAAGTGTACATACACTGCCAAAATGTTAACACAAAGTTAACACCTGTATAGAATGCCTGGGAATACATACAGGTGCTGGTCATATAATTAAAATATCTGCAAAAAGTTGATTTCTTTCAATAATTCTATTCAAGAAGTGAAACTTGTGTTATGTATGAAGGTCCAGGGTTCGAATCCCGGGCTGGGATCTTTCTGTGCGGAGATTGCATGTTCTCCTGTGTGGGTTTCCTCCAGGTGGATTGGTGATTCTAAATTGTCCATAGGAGGGAATGTGTGTGTGAATGGTTGTTTGTCTATGTGTTGCCATGAGATGGACTGGCGACCTGTGTACTGCTGCCTCTCGCCCTATGTGAGCTGGGATAGGTGCAGCAGACCCCCGTGACCCTGGATTCGGGAATAAGCAGGCAAGAAGATGAATGAATGATATATTTCAAGTGTTTATTTTTTATGATTATAACTGATAACTAATGAAAAACCCAAATGCAGTATCTCAGTAAATTAAAATATTACTTAAGACCAATACAAAGGATGGATTTCTGTAAAGTATGAACATGAAAAGTATGAGCATGTACAGCAGCGTGCCATGGAAAAGCAAAATTTACTTTTATCAGAGAACATAACTTTTTGGACCACTTTTGTCTTTTTGTCTTTAGGCCAGGAGAGACGCTTCTGACGCCATCAAGAGTGGCTTGACACAAGGAATGTGACAGCTGAAACCCATGTCTTGCATACATCTGTGGATCTTGAAGCACTGACTCCAGCTACAGCTGCAAGGTGAATCTTCCCCCACATTTTTTATGAGTTTTGTTTTACAATTCTCTCCAGGCGGCGGTTATCCCTTTTGCTTGTACACTTTTTTCTACCACATCTTTTTCCTTCCCTTCACCGGTCTATTAATGTGCTTGAACACTCTGTGAACAGCCTTCCTCTTTTCCAATGACCTTTTGTGTCTTGACCTCCTTGTGCAAGGTGTTAATGGTCGTCTTTTACAACTGTAAAATCAGCAGTCTTCCCCAAGATTGTGTGACCTACAGAACTAGACTGAGAGACCATTTAAAGGTTCTTGCAGGTTGTGAGTTGCTAACCACTAGGCCACCGCCCCACCTCCTAAACCTTTACACAATCTTACAGAATTATCTGAGATACTGAATTCAGGATTTTAATTAGCTGTCAGTTATAATCATCAAAATGAAAAGAAATAAATACTTTAAATGAAGCGGCGCGGTGGCATAGTCTCCAGCGCTATGGCACGGTCTCCTCACAACAAGAAGGTTATGTGTTCGATTCCTGGCCTGGGAATCTTTCTGTGCCGTGTTCTCCTTACGCTTGTGTGGGTTTTCCCCGGGTACTCCCACAGTCCAAAAACATGTACATTAGGTTGATTGCTGTATAGCAAATAGTGAATTTTTTTGCATATCCCAAATTGGAAGCTTGGGGTCACAGCACAGGTTCAGCTATGGTACAAGGTTAGGGGTCTAACAGTGGTGGAGGTGGTGCTTGAACCCTGTTCTTTCCAGTCTTCCTTGAAGGTGTCAGGCTTGAACCCAGGTCTTCCTGTTCTTCTTTGGCAGTGTTGGGGCTTGAACCCAGATCTTCCTTGTCTTCTTTGGCAGTGGTGAGCTTTCTGTTCCTCCAATCAACAACTGCATGATTATTACTGAGTTCAATATTCTAAGAGCAATTTAAAGGCTTCATTTCTCAAGATTTAATTGATAAAATGGGTTTAGAAACTGTCAAGTTACAGTGAATTCAGAGCTTCTCTGTGGGACCCTCAGCAGAAGACCGGAATACCCCCTATATAGAATTGTGGATCATCACAGGGGAGTGGTAGCACAGTAGTGTTGAAATATGAATTAGAATATCAGAGGTGCCACAAAATTGTCACCTCTGGGCCCTTAAGCAAGGCCCTTAATCATCATTTGCTCAGTTGTATAAAAAAATGATAACTGTAAGGTTGTCTACATTTGTGTTTAATGTAACACAATGAACATAAACTATAAGCTAACATGCTACCACGAACAGTATAGTCAGAAGGTAGGAGCATTACAGACCACATTATAATAATTCCATGCAATTAATCAGGCTATATAAAATCTTTTTTTAATCTAATTCAGAAAATTAACTCCACACCAAGAAGGAAGCAATATTTTTGGACAGTTATTAAGGGATAGTCACTGGAAAAAAACATTATCTAACATCAGTTTGCTTATCTTTATCATTTTAAGGTCATCGCTGATGTTCATAGTCATTTCTTCTGTTATTCTAGGTTTAGGTGCATCTTGGTCTCATTTTCTTGCCATTTATGCCGACACATATGTAAGAGAAGCATTCAATCAGACAGGTTATCATCTGAATAATAAAATCTTCTTGCTTAGATTTCTAGAACTGAATGTTATACATGATTTTTTTTTTTGCCAAATTAGCTTGACGCCTGTCACTTTAGGCATAGCTAGGGGGTTTTGGATTTAGATTAAAATATTTCTGCCAAATTGGACTTTAGGTGGGCAATACGAACAGTTAACAGCACCTATAATAATTATAAATGTGTCAAATGGCATTTCTTAGTTCAGTCCAGAATGATGAGGTTTGCATATACATTTATGGTATTTGGCGTCCTCACTCAGGGTGACTTGACAGTTCTCTTTTACACAATTGAGCAATTAGGTGTTAAGGGCTTTGCCTAGAGACTCAGCAGTGGCAACATGGTGGAATTTAATCCCCATTTTCCAATTAGCAGTCCAACACCTTAACCACTGCACTATTACTATCCCCCATCAATTTGCATTCACATTCACATCTGTCCTATAGTAAGAAACAGTATGAGCCACAGTAAAGTACCATGTTTCATTTTCTGTACCCATTAAAATAACTTTAATTCATATTTAACATTGTTACCACAATCTTGAAAAAACACAGCTGTCTAGAATGTTCTGATTTTAATTTATATCATTCTGGATCACCAGGATCTGTTATAGCTTTTCCTATCTCTCTGAAGAGGTACATCCTTAATCATCAACCTAATGTACATGTTTTTGAACTGTGGGAGGAAATCGGAGTACTCAGAGTAAACCCACTTAAGAAAAGAGAGGACATACAAACTCCACACAGAAAGACCGGTGGTCTGAGAACGGAATCCACACTTTCTTTTTCAACTGTTCTAAGCCACCAAAACTAGGATAACCAATGCAAGGCCCATGAAACATATTGACTTATAGTTTATGTGAAGAAAAAAAACTTGTCCTATGCAGAGCTCTAACCACTAATCACTAATCAAGTCCACTAATAACCTTTGGGATCAACAGAAACAGCAACTGCACCCGAGACCTTCTCAATAATCAAGGTGGATTGAATAAAAAAAATGATAAAATAGTCCATTAAAGTAAAATTACCCTTACTTCAAAAAAAAAAAAGGTAAAGTTAATAGTATACAAATTTACTCACATAAAAGTAAGAAGTATCTCGAGTTAATATTTTTTAACTAGTATTATTTTAAAAAAGAGTAGGGGATATACAGATATACAAATCTTAATCTAGCTGTTTTTACAGTTCAATTTTATTTCCTTTCACTGCTCTCGTTAGGGGTCGATACAGCGGACCACCCCTGTGGCACGCTTTTATGCAGGGTTCCAAACACAGCCATCCCATTTATTCGGGCTCGGGACCGGCAGTAAGGATGCACTGGCTTGTGCAACCCTAATGGCTGGGACTTTATGGGCAGTTTACACTCACCAATCCGTCTAATGTATATGTTTTTGGATTGTGGGACCAGAGTACCCGTAGAAAACCTACGCAAGTGCGGAGAGAACATGCAAACTCTGCTCAAAAAGATCTCAGACCTGGATCTCAGACAGTTCAATAAACTAAAGATATTTAAGCTGCAGTTTAGTAGTCCTGTGCAAACACAGTTTCTACTGGACAATAAAGCTGTTGTCTTTCTTACACTTAAAGTCAAAGTGAAGTAAATATACTGGTATCCATTTTAATACATTTTCTTAGCCACACTTCACAATCTACATTTTCATTTACATTTCTGGCATTTGGCAAAAGCCCTTTCAGAGCAATTTATATCCCTCCCTCCCTCTCCCCCCCCAATACAACTGAGCAACCTACTGAAGGTTATTACAGGAGTAAATGGTGTTACTAAATTTAGAACAGAATGTTTAAAACCATATGGATGGTCATAGATCCCTAATCTATTTTTCATATCGTATACGTTGTACAGTGAGACGCATTATTGTTGGCGATTTTATCTGAGAACATTTGAATTGTAATTGCTATTGCAAAGAACTATTAAAGTTACATTCGAACTGACACTTTTATCCAAAGCAACGTATAATTGAGACAGGCTACAACTAAGCACTTGAGAATGTAGTGTTTTGCTCAAGGACCCAACTGAGGCATCTTTGTGGTGACAGAATATGAACTCATCACTACCTGATTAGTAGTCTAAAGCCTTAAGCACCAAGACATTACTTTTGTTTTTACAAGTCCATGTATATCAACTGGCTGTAATCTCTAAGCATTTTAGATAGAAGCATTTTGGTCATTTGTACAATAGGAAGTGGGGAAATTTGTCCATGTGGCAAATAGTCTGTGACTATATATCTAAATATAGTTAGACCTTAGAAGCAGAATGAAACGGATCGTTTAATAACCCATAAGGGGAAGTTTTGAAAAAAGCAAGAGAGTATTTCATTGTTTAAAATCTGATACATTTGTACCTTCACATTTCTCCAAAAAACATGTTAACCAGCAAGTTGCATAATCTAGGTAGTCACAAAACTTTCATTCATTCATTCCTCTTCTTACCCACTTATTCACTAATTCGGGGTCACAGGAATTTGCTGGAGCCTATCCCAGCACGCATAGTGCAAAAAGTAGGGGTACACCCTGGACAGGTCACCAGTCTATTGCAGGGCCACAAAAACCACTCACACACACATTTACTCTTACATCACCATTCAACCTAAAGTTGACATGTTGACAAACATGTTTTTGGACTGTGGGAAGGAAAATAGAGTACCCGGAGGAAACCCAGGCAAGCACAGGGTGAACATGCAAACTGCACAGAATAATCCCTGGCCCGGGAATCAACCCGGGGACCAACCACTACGCCACTGCACAGCTTAAAAAAGATATAGGAAGATATACAGAGAATGTGATCTAACAAATAAATTATAAATTATGCTGCGATTTACTTATTTGCCAAAAAAAAGTTAATAACTTTGTCATTCAGATTTTTCAGACAGTGCCTCTGGAAACATCTGTAGCTGCAGTGTGTAATGATGAAGCTCAGCATCTTTCTGCCTCCCCTGCGCTCTCACCGCAGCTTAATCTGGAGGCATAGCAAGCAGCCATGTTGTTTACAGTTTGCACACATCCAAGCCCGGCCAAATAAACAGAGTAAACATCATCCTCCGTGGGTCTGATTGGCAACTTTCCCTTTCTGTTTGTGTACAGAAACCATCATCCGCTGTTGTCAGGATTGTTAGACAGATCTATGCTAATGAGCTGCGGCTACCACTGGCAAAACTAAAAAGCAAAAAAGGAAAGCGGCTGTACAGATCAAAATAGGGTTGTAATGAAGTAGCCAGGAGACACACAGCTTCTAACTAAGATTAAGACAGTAGTGTATCAGAAAAATGCATTTTAAAGGTCTCTGTTAAACGGCGTCTATGGGGGAAAAAAGAGAGAAAATGAAAGAGAGACTTGAGAGGATGTAACTTCCAGATTTTATTTCTCACATACCTGATTATAGACTATGCAATGTATGAAATATTTGCTTATTCTACCTTGAAACGTACGATCAGAGTGTATAGTCAGCTAGGGCCATGGAGCAGGAAGGGTTAAGGTAAGTGGCAGAATTGGCAGTGTAGGGCTTAATCTTATGTCTTCCTAGTCTTCGTTGATGGTCACCACCAATTCCACCTTAAGTTCCTCAACAAATGAAACTGGCCTCAGTGTGTGAGTGACAAATGAACAGAATCAAATAGAATTGAATCAAATCAAATCGAATTAAATTGAATACAATGAAATTGAATCTAAATTAATAGAATAAAATAGAATGGAATAGTGTTATTCAGTCACTTTAACGAGAAGTCAAGATTCTAAATTGTGACCTATGTTCTCAATGCCAAATGCAGAAATGTGAATCCATGCACTCACGATCTCAAAACGCTTAACAAACTCCATCTGTTCCAAAGTGACACCATTGGATCCAATTCCAGAGCCATACCTAGCTCCTATAGTGGATCACAGCACTTAGAAACGAAAAGCTCCAGTCTAGACCTGCAGTGAAGACCTTGTCTTCAAGTTCGGCACATAGATAAGATTATGGGAAGCACAGTATAATCTTGTAGCAGCATAAAATAACTTACTGGTTTGTCTGGTCAGAGAAAAACTGATCCGCCAACTGAGCCTGGTTACCCCTCAGGTTTTTGTCCACATTGTCTCCCCTCTGGCTTGCTTTTTTGAGGACAGATATTAGTTCAACCGAATTAAATGTTTTTGTGGCTGTTTACTATTGTCCTTCTGATGAATCTACTATTTCATTATTTCACTTCATTCTTACTTGCTTATTCCCGAATTCGCGGTCACAGGGGTCTGCTGCGCCTATCCCAGCACAAATAGGGCGAGAGGCCGGGGGTACAATTTGAACGGGTCACCAATCCATTACAGGGCAACACACAGACAAACAACCATTTACACACATATTCACTCCTATGGACAATTTACAATTGCCAATCCACCTAATCTGCATGTTCTTGGACTGTGGGAGGAAACCGGAGTACCCGGAGGAAACCCAAGCAAGCACGGGGAGAACATGCAAACTCCGCACAGAAAGATCCCCAGTCCGGGATTCGAACCCGGGACCTTCATGTTGTGAGGCAACCGTGCTATCCACTACACCACCGCACCGCCCATTATTTAACTTAATTTAACTTATTTAATTTAACTATTCTATTTAATTCTATAAATCTTCTTTTACACAATGTCTATTATTTAAAGGGATTTATAAATAAAGAAGACTTGAGTTTTCAGCATCATCGTTCTGATCATTTTTTCTAGATTTGAGGGCTGAATGGGCCACACTGCATATCATCTTACATTCACTTATCAAAGAAAACCTATTAATAATATATTTACATTGGAAAAGCACACATATCATGATCAGATGATATCTTTTATCCCCTGAACTGTCAAAACTCACCAGAGGTAAGCAACTCTTGCATGGCACTTGGTACTTCAAGTAATTAAATAGTAATAAAAATCCTTTAGAGGAATGCTATCATATCGAGCTTAGTCAAATGGAACTGGCAGACAATTGTGGTTAACCCAAAGAAACCTGAAGATCTGAGAACGAAAAATGAAAAAATAGTCTGAGCCGTTCTAAAAAAACATTAATATGAGGCTTACTGAAGCTTTTAACTGATGATAAAACTACAGCTGGAGCTGGAGTCTTAGATGTTGTCATCTATGTCATCACATAGACCTGAGTGTTAATCACAGTCTTGACTCTTAAGGTGAAAATTTGGAATTCAGAAATGACCGCAGTATAAACGGACACTTTGTACCTGAAACTCAACATGGATAGGAGTTTGACTAGAAAAACTGATGAATGAGAGTGTCAAAGACAGACAGCGAAGCCAATTACACTCCATCTGCAGGTATTTAGAGGAGCTGGAGAAGAGCTTTCCCTCTCGCTGTCTCAGATACTTTATCTTTCTTGGCACACCAGTGTAACGCCATTTGGAAAGCACAAACAAACAAATTTGAAAAAAGAGAATTTTGCGCCTTGTTATAGTGGGTTAGGGTACGGGCACCCACATTTTCTGCAATGACCACGGTTCGATTATGGTTCAAGTTTTTTCTGGTACCTTCACTCTATCTACCCTATTTTCATCTCAGTCTTATTACTTTAAAAAAGGCAAAATGCCCTATATACATATATATAAATTAGATTTAATGACTGCTAATTGAACATTTTATGCTATTTAATAAATTCATTGTTTTATCATTCATTCATTCATGGATTCATATTCTTAATTCAGGGTCACGGGTATCCGCAGGTACCTTTCACAATGCGCATAGGGCAAGAGGCAGGGGTACGCACTGGCCAGTTCACCAGTCCATTGCAGAGCACACTTAGACGAACACACATTCACTCCCATGGGTAATTTTGACTCACCAATCAATCTGATGTACATGTTTTTAGTCAGTGGGAGGAAACCGGAGGAAACCCATGCAAGCGCGGGGTAAACATGCAAAAGTGTAGAGTTCCCAACCCGGGAATCGAACCCAGGACAGTTTCAATTATTATAATAAACTTTTATATTAAAAGTGTTTGACATGTTTTTCTTATTTGACTGGAATTCAAATGAAAATTCTTCCATTTATTAAAGATTTCTGAATGTTATTTGATAAGAACTTTTGATTTCAGGAAAATGTGCAAAGCTTTTAAATACTTTGAACCTTTGTGAATACTTTGTAAACCCTTGTGTGTGTGTGTGTGTGTGTGTGTGTGTGTGTGTGTGTGTGTGTGTGTGTGTGTGTGTGTGTGTGTGTGTGT
>JAOTRA010000008.1:3313689-3329738 GCA_026260255.1 Pseudolaguvia tuberculata | reverse complement strand
CACACACACACACACACACACACACACACACACACACACACACACACACACACACACACACACACACACACGCAGCTTCCCCTTACCAAATGTTTCTTGGTCCAGTGCGCATCATCACGGCGTTTACATAACGCGTTATCTTTTTCATTAAGATAAAAAAAAAGAAAGAAAGAAATCAACCAATAAAGAAATAACTGTTGCTGTTGGAAATTACCCGGATGTTTATTACGTAAACCTCGCCTGTCCTCTACAGGCTGATTTTATGACCGAGACAGAAAAGAGTAGAATTTCCTGAGACTGGTAGTCTGTTCTAATAAGACAATGGTGTCCATGTTATTGCTTCTGTAATCTGTGTTTGTTGTCTTTACAAACAGTTGGCATGGTTACAGCAAGGTCGTCTCACAACCAGAAGGTCCCTGGTTCGATTCAGGCCAGGGGTCTGTTTCCATCCACAGCCCAAAATCATGTACATTAGATTGATTAAGGATGCTAAATTGTCCGTGTGTGTGTGTGTGTGTGTGTGTGTGTGTGTGGTCCAGCAATGGTGTACCTTTGCTTTTCACACTATGTCTGCGTGAATATGGTCCAGCAGACCCCAGTGACCAAGAATTAGGGAATAAGTGTTAGTGGAAGTGGTAGTCTTGTGGTTAAGGTGTTGGACTAATACCAGAAAGCCTGTTGTTTGAATCCCCCCTCCATCCACCAAGCAACCATTGTGGGCTCTTGAGCAAGGCATTTGAGCAGTTGTATAAAAAGAGAGAGAGAGAGAGAGTGTAAGTTGCTCTGGATGAGAGCGTCTGCCAAATGCCAAACTGTAACTGTAGTAATGGTGTTATTGTGGGACTGCTGATTGGAAGGTTAAGTTTAATTCTCAGCACCACCAAGCTGCCGTTGTTGTTGTAAGTGTAACTCCATGTATCCACAGTATGTTTTTGACTGTTCTTTCTTTGCAGATAACACAGTGGTTTAGTGTTGGGGGTTATTGGGGACTGTACGGGGTGCAAACTAAAAAAGGAAACTGGTAGTAATACAGAACTTACAATCACTTATAACAGGCCAATCAATAGGTTACTTGGGCAAAAGTAGGTGGGGATTTTGTGCCAAAAAAAGTGCACCCAGGTGTTTATTGTGTGTAATTTTATTTTGCAATAGATTGGTGGCACTCTTTACAGGGTGGTTTTCATCCCTTGGTCTAAGGGTGTAGAGTCAGACTGCCTGCAACCCAGTGTAGAATATGTGCTACAGAATGGTTTTTGACCATGCCTTGGTCTAGCCCAGAAGCTGCATTACTATCAAACAGCAGTTTGGGGGCCGACTACACACTCGAGGTCCAAATAAAAAAAATCAAAACATAGATGTTGGTTTTAATAATTTATTTAATATTATTGCATTGTGTTATTATTTAATAACACATTAATACACTACACATAAACACCTGTATTAGTATGAACGTTGAAACTTTAAATTTGATGTCCCTAACATCAACAGTGGCCTGAGAAGATTGTTTTCAAATTGTTCTTTACCTATTTCATTCTTGAAAATGTTTGTTCACACAAGTATGTTGTTCCAAAGATTGAAAGGTAAAAACCCACCATGTTCTTTGAATTTGTCCCTAATGCCTGTGGGTGCCTTTATTTCCACGAAGTCACCTATTTCCTTTCTTCATTCAAATACTCTTCAAACACATGTGACCTTATTAAATTCACCATATTCACCACAGGATTCAGAACACTGATAATGTCCACATATTTACGCACAAAGCTTGAAAAAAGGTTGATAAAATTCGCCGATTAATGATGATGCATGTGAGTCTTAAATTTACAAGCAAACTAATACACATATACACTCCATGTCATCATTCCAAACTAATTTAATAACATGAAGCAATTATCAAAGCACCTTATCAACAGTGAAGCTCCGCTCCCTCTACCGCCCACTGGTAGACTGAATGAAATTGCAAGCGGCAAACCATTTCAAAACTCTGCCACTAGATGCCGGTATTTCATCTCAATAACATAACGTCTACGTAAGCGGCGGCTGATCTTGGCAGGGCACACATAAATTTCCACAATTTTTTCCTAGATAAAAAAGGTTCCGCAGGTCGGATGAAAGGGCCTCGTTGGCCGCAAGTGGCCCGCGGGCCGTATCCATTTACTCATAAGTTATGCTTTCCAAGAGTTTTTGTGAACATTTCCTTTAGTCCTTATTTTTTGTTCCACTTTCAAACACTAGGGTTTTTTTTATTCATTCATTCATTCATTCATTCATTCATTCATTCATCTTCTTACCTTTCTTGGCCTTATCTTGGCCATCTATGTGCTTTGTATGGTTTACAAGGATGCCATAGGCTTTGTTTTTAGGAAGCAATACAAATCCTTAAAAATGACTGTGCCACTTTCGATACAGTGGACTGCTAGAATGGTAATCCCCCTTGCTTAACCTTCTCTGGTGACCCCTCACAAGTAGCAAGTAAAAATAGGACATCTGTTAATACCTTTAAAACCTCAATCAGGTCTACATGAGTGCTTCTTGTGGACACTGTGCTGGCAAAAAATCTCCAGACATTATGTTCCTATTCAACTTGAATAATAATGAGGCAATTACACAGGCCCAAGTTAATATTGTTTAGATAATGATCAGTATATCCAGATTTCATGACTTACTTTAAAACAATTAGTGTTGTTCTTCTAATAATACGAGTTGTTATTCTACAGGAAATGGCATCCACTAAGGAGAAGCTAATTGCCCATGTAAGCACTGAGCAGCCAGTGGGCAGCACCAACAAGGTGACTGTAGTTGGTGTTGGCATGGTCGGGATGGCCGCTGCAGTCAGTATCCTGCTCAAGGTGAGACACACCATTTCAGTGATTAGAGAATTATAAAATCTGTCTTAGTCTCTGGAACAAAACGTTCCTGATCAGCGGGAACATTTCTGATCAGGGGGACTAATCTTATTCAGAAAACCACCAGATTCCACTTTCCAGATGGCTTTAAACTGGGGCAGGAGTGGCTCAAATGGTTAAAGCTGAGTTGTTGATGTACAGACCAGGAAGACCCAAGTACAAGCCCTACCACCATTAGCCTGAGTTGTTGATCAAAAGATCAGGAAGACCTGGGTTCAAGCCCCGCCATTGCTAGCCTGGGTTGTTGATGTACTCGCTAGAACTCTAGTTGCAATTTGGTTCTTTATGAAAATGGTTGCATTACACTAACGTTTCCCAATGTGTAAATTCAGAAACTAACTTTATTTTTTAAGTTAAGATTTAAAGAAATGATATTTTAGAATGTAAATGACTGATTTTATGTAGTTAAAAGGTGTTTGTGGATATTTTCTTGCCATTATAGATGTAGGAAGAGGCTCTTATTTAGCCAAACCCCACTAATAATGTGATTATTTAATTATATAAAAACATAAAGCAATAAATTGTTCATCTAGTTTTCACAGCCCACACATAACCTTTGTTTCACATCCAACAGTTGGCTAATTGTAAAATGAGACATGATTAATGTTGTACCAGGACATACAGTGTGCTTCATCTTTGCTGAAGGTCTGAGGATATGGTGGCACATTGGTTAAGGTGTTGTATTGCTAATTGGAAGATTGGGATACAATTCCCAGCATCACCAAACTATGCAAGACCCTTAACCCGTTATTGCTCAGTTGCAAAAGAAAGAAATGTAAATCAGTTTGAATAAGGGGCATCTGCCAAATTCTGTAATTGTTCTAATCTTGCACAGGATCTCACGGATGAGCTGGCTCTGGTTGATGTCATGGAGGATAAGCTGAAAGGAGAGGCTATGGACCTGCAACATGGAAGTCTCTTCCTCAAGACTCATAAAATTGTGGCGGACAAAGGTGAGAACGGATTTATATTAGACCTTAAAATTAATGCTGTAAAATGCTCCTGGCTACTCGATATACATTGTGCATTTCATGTGTATTCCAGACTACAGTGTGACAGCCAACTCTAAGGTTGTGGTTGTGACCGCCGGAGCTCGGCAGCAGGAAGGAGAGAGCAGATTGAACTTGGTGCAGAGAAATGTCAACATTTTTAAGTTTATCATTCCCAACATTGTAAAATACAGCCCTAACTGTATCATTCTGGTGGTGTCCAACCCAGGTGAGTATTTGGAACCTATCAATTGACAAGAGATCACTAACTAGATGTGTTTTGTGTAATGTAGGGAAATTTTCTTTTTTTAGTTGATATTCTGACATATGTGGCATGGAAACTAAGTGGCCTTCCAAGAAACCGTGTGATTGGCAGCGGTACTAATTTGGATTCTGCCAGGTTCCGCTATCTGATGGGTGAGAAACTGGGTCTGCACCCGTCTAGCTGCCACGGATGGGTGATTGGAGAGCATGGAGATTCTAGCGGTGAGACATTAAACCTTTTACCCTATAAACACACTTGAAGGCAGATAGGAAGCTGCACCAATGACCCTAAAGGAAGGTTGTTGTATTCTTTTGTGTCATTTTTGGGAAAATCTGTGATGGACTAAAAAAAGGAAAAATACTCATAGATTTCAATATTTGTACATAACGGTGGAGCATGACTCATGTGGACCACCAACTGCTTTGTACAATGGTACCTTGACTTACAGGTGTCTAACGAAAGAGTTTTAGAGTCTTACTTTAGTTTGAGATATGAGTCATCTCTTTGCTAATGTTTTGCTTTGAGTTGCTAAAATTTGAGATAAAGCTAGCTTCAAACAGCCAACCGCTAGCTGTTGTTTTTTCAATAAAAACATATTTAACACCAACTCACATGACATCTATATAAAATAAAATAATGTATTTCAAACACCATAGTGAACAGAGTAACATTTGCATAGTACGACAGGGGTGAGACTTAAACATAAATAAAGTCTCAAGTAATAAGGCGTTATTAGAGATCCGGTTACCGCATATACCGAACAGGTTTGGTGTGTGATCAATCCATATTTCAAGTTCCGCTCCTGATACTGTCGATTAAAAGTTTTCTTTTTCTTGAAAGTCGGAGACTCTTCTGTCTTTCACTGTTTCATTTTAAAACTAAAGTTCGTTCTGACTCAGATAATAAATAAAACGGAAATAATTAAGGATTTCTTGTGCGGCTCGGAACCAATTGATTGGCCGGTGGTTAAGGACCACTGGTGTTTTAGTGTAAAACGTGTTTGATGTCATTTTTAAAAAAAATCTATGCAGGTCGTCCAAAACATAGGAAGGCCTTCAGTGTCTTAAGTGTTGACTACAAATCATTCTATCATTCATCTTCTTACCCGCTTATTCCCCAATTCGGGGCATGGCGGTCTGATGATGCCTATCCCAGCGCACATATTTAACAGAAATAAGCCTTTTCTTATTACAGAAGGTGGTGGTCAGGTTTAACTGAACTTCAAATAATGGGGAAAAAAAGAAAGTGTCCACATGACCTTTTGTCTTTACCAACCTTTGATGAATATACAGTGGCTGAAAGATTTACTTGTCTTTTTTGTCTCTTCTGTAGTGCCTGTATGGAGTGGTGTGAACGTAGCTGGTGTTTCCTTGCAGGGTCTCAACCCAGATTTGGGTACAGACAAGGACAAAGAGGATTGGAAAAGTGTCCATAAAATGGTGGTGGACAGGTAAGAAACAAACATGATAAGTGACCAATATGCCTTTCTCTAACACAAGCAGTTAGAGAAACATCTGGAAAGGGTTAATCATAAACATCAGTGCAAATTCTGCCCTTATTATTAGCCTGTTGCTTCTCCAACATGTTTTGCTCCAGTCCTGTTTTTAAAAATGCAAAAGTTGAAGGTGTGACCATGCCAGACCTTTGATACATGAGAAATAAGGTCATCACCTGCTGCAAGTAGAAGAAGTAGAGTTTTGCGTGTTTTATATCAGCTTTATACTGCGTGATCACAGCAGTTCATTGTCCGTCATGGTGTACAAGATGATGGCAATAAACTGTTGGTGAGATCCTGTGCCAGTTTCTGGCATATCAACTAGGTTTATGGTAAGCGTAAGGGGACACATCTCTTTAGATTTACAGCATTTAGCAGACCTTCGTATTCAGAGCCACGTGCATTTATCTCTTTTATACAACCAAACGGTTGGTGGTTAAGGGCCTTACTCAGGGGCCCAACAGTGTTAACTTAGTGGTGCTGGGAATTGAACCAGATCTCCTAATTAGCAGTTCAACAGCTTAACCACTGCACTACCACTTCCCCAGTCGTGTGCTTATGGATCATGGAAGGCAAGTTTCTGTCCTGTAGTCTTTGTAAATTCATTCATTCATCTGAATGATCACAGGGGTCTGCTAGTGCCTATCGCAGCACACATAGGGCGAGAGGTAGGGGTACACCGTGGACAGATCACTAGTCCATCATAGGGCAACACATAAACAAACAACCACTCACACACACACTCACTCCTACGAACAATTTAGAATCAACCTAATCTACATGTTTTTTGCACTGTGGAATGAAACCAGAGGGAACCCACACAAGCGCAGGGTAACATGCAAACTACGCACAGATCCCCTACAACCACGGTGATACAACCGTGCTAACCACTACACCACCGTGCAGCCCGTCTTTGTGCAAGGTTTACTTTATTTCTACTCATTTTTTCGCTTTATATGGTATGTTACAGGGTTTCAATAATAAAATTCATTCATCTTCTAACCCACTTACACCGTGAGCCACATACAGACATGTTTTCCAAAATTCCATGCAAAGTAACACAAGTTGTGACACGTTCGTTCCAACAAAAATCCTGTGCTAAAGAAAAAACCCTTGTGTTTCCAGTGCATACGAGGTGATTAAGCTGAAGGGTTACACATCCTGGGCTATTGGTATGTCTGTCGCTGACCTGTGCGAAAGCATGCTGAAGAACATGCACAAATGCCACCCAGTGTCCACCTTGGTCAAGGTGAGAACAAACAACCGTTTCTTGCACCTGTGGTCATTCTATTCTTCTGGCATGAAGCTTTTGTCATGTTTGTTTTGGGGGTTTTTTTTTTGTAGGGAATGCACGGTGTGAACGAGGAGGTTTTCCTAAGCGTACCATGCATCCTGGGCAGCAGCGGTCTGACCGACGCGGTGAAAATGAGCCTGAAACCGGAAGAGGAGAAACAACTGGTAAAAAGTGCTGAAACCCTGTGGAGTGTGCAGAAAGAGCTGACCTTATGAACTGTGGTCTGACTCTCCATAGATCTCCATAGACCTGAACACTCCTCCAGATAATGGTTCAGAGGAGAGTGGATTGTAATGATTAATATTTATGGTCCTTTGTGAACGTTTGTGTTTGTCTGCACGATTGTTAATGTTTCATGTTGTCCTTTGCACTCCAGATGGTAGAAATAAAAAATATATATATTTGTAAGCAGGATGATCAGCCAGTTCCAGATATTCATGTGCACTCTGACCTTAACAGACCTTCTACAACCAGTCAGCAAGAGCAAACCAAAGTTACACTGTGTGTGTGTTTAGTGACAAAAATTGCAGTATTCCTGTCTTGTGTCATGTACGTTTATACCTAAACATCTATTTATCTGTCACATACATGATTATACAGTACATATAGTGAAATGTTTTTCTTCGCATGTCCCCATCTTAGTAAGTTGGGGGTCCAAGCGCAGGGTCAGTTATTGTACAGCGCCCCTGGCTGTTGCTCAAGGACCCAACAGTGGTGGACTTGAGGCCAGGTTTTTCCTAGTGGTGGTGGGGCTTGAACCCAGGTCTTCCTGGTCTCTCGATCAACAGCTCGGCCTCTTTAACTATTTGAGTCACACACTGAGCATTTTTTCTTTGGCAAGATTTCTAGTATTAATGATAAACCAACAGCGGGAAACGTCACACACCCAAACGAATCATGTTATGACTCATTTCAACTTGTTGCAATAGAATTGTAAATGTTGTGTTTGTTAAACGGGTGTGTTCATGCGACCTTCACCTGCTATTAGTGTTCTCCTGCCTCCAAATGTTATTTTTGTATATTTAATCCTGTGAATTGAACAGACATGACTGAATATATACACTCCCAAATAAAAGTTTATCAAACTGGATCAAATGTACATTTTTGTCTTCTCTATCTATTTCTATTTCTTGGGTTTTAGACTCCTAAAAGAGTTTCTCAATGTGTATCTGGGTTCGACTGTGAGTTAATGAAAAATTAAGAGTCTTTATACAAAGTACGTACGACACCCCCCAAAAAAGGATTTTTTTATTAAACCAATAAACGATCTCTATAATATAAAGACCAGTTTCTAGTTAACAAATATACTGCACATAAATAAACCTATTTATTTTAACTAACTCTTTCACACGTTCCACAGAATCTCTCACACACCACACACACACACACACACACACACACACACACACACACACACACACACACACACACACAGAAAGTCCTATTTGTACATTAAGAGTCCCCTTTAATTAGACAGTAAAGGATATTTTCCTTGCAGCATTTGAAATGTCCATTTATTTATGAACAGCTACATGTGTGATGGTTGTATGTCTGACACAGAACTGGAACACACCGCATGCTGTGATTCAGAACACAAGAATAAAAACTACTCAAACATTACTAAACTCTTCCTGTGCTTCCTGAAAAGTAATGTTCGACTCACAACTTGAAAATTAAGTAGTGTGAACTACAACTTCATGTCGGCGTGACGACTGATTGGTGGAAAAATATAAATAAACTATCCAGTCACATCATTTTTTGTTAAGTCAGAAATTGCAAAGATATGTAAAGGTTAAAAACGCACAAGTACCAAGAAGGCAGAATAGAAACCGAGATACAAGGAAGTCAAAAGATATGAATCAATGTTTTCTCTTCAGCTTTCTATAGTATTGCCTTTAACCTTTGTTCATTTTATCATTAATGTTAATCTTAACGAGTATTTAACTCGTCTTGTTAAAAGAATTGAAATGTCCTCGGAGAAGGTTGACTGTTAACGACCTTGCGACACCCGAAACTACCCATAAATATTAAATAACATCCTTGTACAGAAAACTCAATCAACGGTTAAGCTTTACTGTGAACAACTAAAGCTGCATCTCTTTATTATTATTATTATTATTATTATGAATTATATATGTTATCACCTATTGGCCATTCAAATGTGAGAATTCGATAGCAGGCGTCTGGCAGGGTGAATTTGGAGTGAATGTTAAAAACAGAATAAAGACAAACGGAAATTGGAGTTGAGATGAGTGGGATCAGTAGAGGTCACTGAGTCCAGCGGTCTTGCGAGCCTTTTGCATAAGCGCTCTCAGCTGGAACTGTTTCCTGGACAGCAAGCGGACATGCTGGAGTAAACACACAAACATGCAACAGAGCATTTAATCTGGCACGGAATGATTTAAGATACACCTGAAAACGATAGATAGGAGAACTTGAACCAACCTTGAGAAAGACCTCTAGGTCGATAACGCCACGGCGAAGAGCTTCTCCCAGGTAGAAGATGGTGTCTTCGATGGCATTCTCCTCTGCATACAGGTTCAGGATCTGCTTGTAGAGAGGAGCCGTGGGAACAATCACGTCATCTATATCGTTGTTCTCCGACTGATTCTCCATTTTTTCAAGAGCATCAGTCAATTCTTCATCTTTCTTCTTTAAGAGCTCAATATTCCTGTCCACCTCAGCCTGAAAGCACAGAAAGCATTCATTTATACATTTTAAAACAATCCACATAATAAGAAATCTTTCATCAATAAAGTCATTAATAAATTTAAAGTGGTAGTAACATATAAAGTATCAAGCAATGTTAAAACCTTTTTTTTTTTTTTACCTCCTGGCTGCTAAAATATAAAAGAGATTACAATTATTTACAAACCAGAATTATTTTCTTAATTTATGCATGGTGCAAACATAAAACACATAAAAGCACTAGGTTTTGACACCACCCTGGTAGCTATTGACTAGCAGTAACAAATGTACAGTTCCTAAAATTGATCTACCCAAATTTTTAGCTACACTCTCACCACTTCCTGGTCCAGCCTGGATACCATCTCCTCCAGCTTCTGATGGCCCTTTTTCAGATCTTCTTCTGTGCGTTTAAGTGCATCCAGCTCTGCCTGGGCCCGATCCATCTCCTCCTTCATTCTCCAACGCAGTTTATCGCTCACTGCCGAGATAAGAGAGGCCCGGATAGTGTCTTCACCGATGGTGGCGTCCCGACTTGGACCTAGAGGGGAAAAAGTTTAGTTTAGTTTATTTTTTTTTAAAGCCATGTTAACTTTGGTGGCTATTTTATGGCAAAAGTTAGAACGTAGTTAGATAAAAGTGTTGCTCAATAGATCGAGTGACACTGGTAATTGAGTATGTTGATGGCAAAAGCAGTTTATATAAGCTTTTTGTGGTTTATAGTTATAAGGAAATTTGTTATTAAAATTCTGTATAGTGGAACTGTCGAAGATATTTTCTTGAGTGTTTACTAAATAAAATGTCTGCCTTATAGTGCTTAAGGCAGGACAGTGGAGTAGAATGTGTTTTATTGATGTAGGTGTTTTGCAGGCTTGACATTGTGGTGGTTCTTCCCCTTTTAACAGATGGGCATGGGTGAGACTTGTGTGGCCAATGCGGCACCTTGTGTTCAAGTCTACTTGAAAAGTGAGGGATTTGTTTCATTGGATAGTAGGGTTAATTTTATGTAACTTGTTATTGGGGTACTTGTTCTATTCCTCTTGCCACTTATTTATGATGTAGGAATTCAGTAAAGGTCTGAGATCTGTGGTAGGGATCTGGCATCTTGTTAATTCTGCATTAAAAGCTCTGTTTGTAGCGCTGTCTGCTTGTTCATTTCCTGTGACCTGGGATCCAACCAAACATAATGTCCAGGTTTTGATCTTTTAAAAAGTTAAGTTTGTCCAAGATGTTGACAATGATGGGATGGTCTGTCTTTGTGAATTCTAGTGCCAGCAGGCATGATCTGGAGTCTGTGAGGATGAGTAAGTTCATTGGTTTAGTATTTTCAATGTATTCCAGTGCTAGGAGAAGAGCACGAGCTTCAGCTGTAAAGATTGAGCACACTCCTGGGATGCGGAGGCCTTGCCGATGCTGTCCTTCTACTATAGCTGCTGAGACACCCGTTTGCTTTTGACCCATCTGTATAAATAAACGTATGGAGGGGAAGATTGTATTTTAGGTTTAAGAATTGTTCTTGGTATTCAAAATGAATGGGTTTATGACTTTGGACTGTGATTGAAAGCTTTAAAGAAAGTTTTTTTTTTTTCTAGGGTGGGATAGGGCAATGGTTTATCTGTGTTATGTTGGAGAGATCAGTGTTTAGGTTTCCTAGGTGTGGACTTATACGGAGGTCCAACAGCCGAATGTGACTTGGGCTAGTCTCATACAACAGTGAAAACAGTGCCTGGAAGACCATTGGGTGAGTTGGATTTTTACTATTTCCTTGGAACTTTGTTGCATATAGTCCAGCTGCGGTCTGGTAAGCACCCTATATATATATATATATATGTAGAATTGTGAATTCAGCTTCCCATGTGGTTTTGGAGAGAACCTTTAGGGTGTTAAGTGCCTTAAAGCACCTGTTTTTAATGTGTTTTATGTGCGGAACAAAGGAAAGTTTAACATTAAATATCAGGCTGAGAAATCTCACTTCTTTGACCGTTGTGATGACTTCTCCATCCAGATAGAGTACAGGGTTATAGTGTAATGACCGTAGCATGCAAATGTGTGGACAGAGTTTTTGTTCTGGAAATTTTAAATCAATTTGTTACTGACCATTCGTTTATCTTATTTATGAATAACTGAAGCTGTCTTGGCGGCGCGGTGGCGTAGTGGTCACCTCAGAACAAAAAGGTTCAGGGTTTGATTCCCAGGTTGAGGATCTTTCTGTGCGGAGTTTGCATGTTCTCCCCGCACTTGCGTGGGTTTCCTTTAGGTGTTCCGGTTTCCTCCCACAGTCCAAAAACATGCAGATTAGGTCGATTGTTGATTCTAAATTGTCCATAGGAGTGAATGTGTGTGTGTGTGAATGGCTGTTTGTCTATGTCCAGGGTGTACCTCCCGCATAGGGCGTACTTCCCGCCTCTCACCCTATGTGCGCCGAGTTAGTTAGCAAACTAATCCCTTGTGACCCCAAATTAGGGAATAAGCGGGCAAGAAGATGAATGAATGAATGAAGCTGTCTTTCTATTGTGTTCATATATTTTCCTCTGTAGCAGATAAGGAGGTTGTCTACATAGAGACTACAGAGTATATTTGGACTGATTACACTTGTTGTTATTTGTTGATTTTTATACTGAATAGAGTAACCGAGAGAATGCTACCCTGAGGTACTCCTAATTCTTGTACCTGTGGATTTGATTGGGTGGATCCAATTTGAACTCTGAAAAGTCTATTTGTTAAGAAAGTGAAGATAAGGTGTCCCTTAAGTCCTATCTTGAGCAGGTCTTTTAGGTTGCCGTATCTCAATGTTGTGTCATATGCCTTCTCCAGGTCAAAAAGACAGCAACCACATGTTCCGTGTCCTGGATGTAAGTAGGTATGAGAGCCATCGTTCCATAAACATAAAATGTTTTTGGTGATTAGTATCTTAAGTTTCTTGCCTTTATCAATGGAGTGATTTCCTTCACATACGGGGTTATGGCCATTGAAGTCACCCCATAGTATGTAAGGAGATGTTAGTTGTTTGGTTAACTTGTCCAGGTCTTGTAGTGTGATCAGTGCATTAGATGGTATATAGGTGGAACATAGGGTTACGGCTTTGTGGAGGGCTGACGCTGTAGAGTAGTTGTGGTTTGGCGTTTGCTAACCATGTGAAATCTGTTTGGCACTCGATTATTTTCTTTATGAGTTTTGCTACTGAGGCGAAAGAAGGTTTGTGGCTAGTGGGGATAAAGGAAAGGCTATCTACTTGCTTATGTGCTTCTGGTTTTCTTAGTTGTCTTTATTTTTTTGTATTTCTTTTTCTTTGATCCAGGCAGGGCAGATTTTTGATGAAGCTGCATGTTCTGCAGAGCAGTTGCAGCATTTGGGAGGCCTCGTACAACCAAGTCCATGTCCTTCTTCACCACAGTTGCAACTGTTTGCTTTTGCATCCTGCAGAACCGTGGCCAAATTTCTGACAAGTGAAACATCTCAGTGGGTTTGGGATAAATGTGTCAACAGTTACACTTAGATATCTAATTTGGATTCTTTCCGGTAGTTTATGAAAACTAGTATGTAAGTACCAGTTTTAATTGTTCTTTCTTTTCTTCAATAGTTATTCTTCTCACATGAGTTACACCTTATTGTTTTAGTTCCAAAGCTATTTCCTCTTCTTCCATATCATGCAATTTTCGATTACTCCTTTGGAGCTATTTAAGGACGGTGGGGAAAGCCGCACTGGATCACCTGCTAATATATTGCATTGTAGCAGGTTTTCTGCCTGGACTTTTTTTAGGCTTTCAACTAGGATCTGTACAGATCTCAACTTCTTGGCGTCTTTGACTGTTCCATCTATTCCATGACCAGACGATTGGTTGGATCGGGCCCTTACAACCTCCCGTCTGGATGAAGTAGGAGCCAAAGTCTTGTGTTAGAATTGTGACCGCTACAGCAGGACACATTACTCAAACACCAGGATCTCTTCCTCCACTGACACAGGTCGCAAATCATGGCAAACAATCATACGATCAGCAAGGGGGTGCTAGGGACCTATTCTACCCCGGGTCCCCACAGAGGGGAGGGGAAAAGGGTGAAAAATCCAGGGTATGTGTTGTTAGGTATCTGAAAATTATAACATAGCACTGCTTACATATCTAATCAAAGGGAGTTTGGAGCAATAACAGCACTGGCAGTGATTTCCAGAAATATGAAATATGAAATCTGATATCAGATTTATTTATCTGACTTTATTTATTAGAGATGCACAATATTTATATCTATGTATTTGTCTGATGAAAATAAAGATTTTTGGGCAGTTTGCGTCTATATAGGAGAGACCAAGATGAAATTAAGGAAATAGGGAGGGGGGGGGAAGACTAGCGTCAGAAACTACTCGAAACCCAGTGCACTAATCCACTACATAATAGTGCCAGCCGTGCGTGCATCCCTTCTTTTAACTAAGTTCCTATAACAGCCTTTAATTTAATCACTGAAATTACAGTGAACAGATCTTATCTGACTTGCAATTGACATGACTTGTGTCACCATTGTACCCCCCGCTGAAGAATACAGCTAGATTAACCAAGTTAAGGTTAACATGGTGTGAATTTCATTTGTTAGATCAGAGCCACATTGGAAATCTCTTCATGGAACTTAACTCTCTCTAAATATAGAGCCTCAGAGACCAGGAAACTGCATACTGGCCCTTTCTAACTACATCCACACAGAACTTTGACCTTTCCTTTCCCCGAATCTGGTTACAGGACCGACCTTTCTGAACGCTCCACTGAGGCTACAACGATCAAAAGGTCAAAGGTGAGATAAATGTCAATGGGGTGGATGTAATTTTGTAATATGTAAAATATCATAGCCTCTTACTGTATACTCAGCAGGTACAGCTTTTTATAATGATCTCCTTTTAAAGAGAGGAAATTAAATAATCACAGAACAGCTTAGGATATAGCTAATATAGCTACATATAGGGCTCTGGGACAGCACAGTGGCATGGTGGTTAGCACAATTTTCTCCCAATTGATTCCCAGACCGGGGGTTTTTCTGTGAGTTTACATGTTTTCTCCAGGTACTCCAGTTTCCTCCCACAGTCCAAAAACATGTACATTAGGTTGATTGGTGATTTGATTAAATTAAATTGCCCATAGAAGTGATTGCATGTGTGTGGTTGTTCGTTTATGTGTGGCCCTGCGATGGACTGCAATAGGCTCCAGCAGACCCCAAACTAGGGAATAAGCAGCCTGAAAGCTGAATGAACGAACTGAATATATGGTTTATATGTAATACAAATTATGAAATTCAACCAAAAAAAACCTCAACTCACCTACAGTAGTGGCTGGTAGCTGATAGTGTGCAGGACCCCCTGGTGCAGAATATGCACTTCCACTAGGGTAAGAATATCCAGGGTATCCACTACAGCACAGCAATATACACATATAATACAACAAACATATCCACACAGCATAATCAAATTAGGTTTCAATTATAAAATAGTTTGCAGTTATAAAAATGTGTGAATATTGAATGAATGAATATTTAATAGGTGCTTTACCATGGATTTGGGTTTGGACCATAGACTGATACAGCTGGCATACCAGGCATATATGACTCTGGAAAGTAGATTAGAACTATGTGGTAAAGAGAGACACCTACTGTCCAAAACTGGTATTAAACACAAGATATTCTCATCTACTAAACAAAGCATTGTTTAGGAAATACAGATTTATGTTACTGGGAGGGTTCAAAATCAAAACAATAAACATAACTGGATTCCTACACATCAACTTTAGATTGATATTTCTTACGATTTGGGGGTCCTGTGGCCTGGAATGCTGGAGTCGTAGGCCGAGAGAACACTGGAGGCTCTTCTCCAAAAACGACTATCATCACTTGGATCAGGCTGTACAGATCCGACTGAGGCTGGAGTCAAAACACACACACACACACACGCGCGCACGCACGCACGCACACACACGCACGCACGCACGAGTTACAGAAAACCTTTTCTTTTCTGCACGTGTTTCATGTCTTTTGAATGAATTATTATAGAGACTATTATCTCGCTTTATACTTCCACTTTTCACAAACATGGGATCAAATTTATATTGTGACTGTAACAGTGATTGTGTCTTACATGCTTCCATTCGTGCAGATAGGGCAGGTAGATCTTTCCATTAGCATCAATATGTTTACCGGTCTTGATCATCATTGCGCTTGTTGGTTTTACAAAACATATGGGAGGGTTGTAGGGGTATGTGTCCAACAGCCACAAACACACGGGAATATTATATACGTTTCCTGTGTATGGAAAAGTTGAGAGGAATGAGAGACTTTTGTTTCAAGTGTGATTATGGAGTAAAACATGCTTGGGTTGTGTGTGTGTGTGTGTGTGTGTGTGTGTGTGTGTGTGTGTGTGTGTGTGTGTGTGTGTGTGTGTGTGTGT
>JAOTRA010000008.1:3298593-3308846 GCA_026260255.1 Pseudolaguvia tuberculata | reverse complement strand
GTGTGTGTGTGTGTGTGTGTGTGTGTGTGTGTGTGTGTGTGTGTGTGTGTGTGTGTGTCTGTGTCTGTGTGTGTGTGATTTGTCCAAAAACACTATCAGAGATGAACAGCTGA
Organism: Pseudolaguvia tuberculata; assembly: GCA_026260255.1. Taxonomy (NCBI): domain Eukaryota; kingdom Metazoa; phylum Chordata; class Actinopteri; order Siluriformes; family Sisoridae; genus Pseudolaguvia; species Pseudolaguvia tuberculata. Next base: position 3,308,733 of record JAOTRA010000008.1, on the reverse strand, counting down.
ACAAGACTTGCATTGGTTTGTAAATGGACTATTTCTTTCTGTTTTTCAAATTATAGGCCAGATCAACATTTTCCTTTTTTCCCCCTAATTTTAATATAAAGAATCACAATTAAAAATTTTTAGTAAAAAGCTGTCCTCCAAAGTTCTCTGTTTAATGGAGTCAAAACTAATTAATTTAATGTAGATTAAGAAAACATGTCATGTCTTGACTGGTATAATATGGTATAAAGATGCATCTGGTTCAACATAAGTGATCATTGCTTTCAAATATGGCCACATCATACCAATGTTTTTAACCTTCTCTGATTTTAAATGTAACAGTAGCAAACACACACGAGTGGCCAGGGGTTCATTTGCATTGGAACAGTTTTGCAATACAGTGTGACATACTGCATGTGGTGTACTGAAAAATAGTTAAATAAATCAGTGGACAGTACAGTTATTTTAGTTTGCTGGAGCCTATCCAAGCACACCTAGAACAAAAGACAGGGGTACACCGTGGACAGGTCGCCACACATTGACTATACACACACACATATACACACATATGCACACACTCCTATGGGCAATTTAGAATCACCAATTAACCTAAAGTATGTGCTTTTTTTGACTGCAGGAAGAAACCGGAGTACCTGGAGAAACCCCACACAATCGTAGGGAGAACTTGCAAACGCTGCACAGAAAGACCCCATGCCCAGGAATCAAACCTGGAACTATGCTAATCACTACATCATTCAGTCGTTTTCTCTTGGGGGCCACCTAGTGTCAGCTGCTTAGATTGCTTATGCCTTAGGTTTTGCTCAGTGCCTTACCATTAACCGGAACTGAGACGCTTGCCTGGGCTTGAGTGAAAAATCAAATCAGGGTTGTGCGGCCATGTCTTTGCACATAAAAGAAGAAGATCATTCCTTTTAAGTTACACCATTTTTCTGGTGGGCGGCGTGGTGGCATAGTGGTTAGCATGGTCGCCTCACTGGCAATCTTTCTGTGCAGAGTTGGTATGTTCTTCCTGCGCTTGCATGGGTTTCCTCCGGGTACTCCGGTTTCCTCCTACTGTCCAAAAACATGTACATTATTGGTCTATGTGTGGCCCTACGGTGGACTAATGACCTGTCAGTGGTGTACCCCTGCCTCTACCCTATGTGCACTGGGATAGGCACTTAGGGAATAAGCGTATGAAAAGAATGAAAAGAATGAATGAATGAATAAATGAATGAATGAATGAATATTTCTGGTCATCATCTTTATTAAGACTCCTTGATTAAAAAAAACAAAAAAACAATCACAGCAAGTAGCCAAAACACAGCATTTTTCCAGAAGCACATACATTTGATCATATACATCTTGTAGGACATCTTTAAATTTGCTGGTTATCACTTAGTCGAACTATATTCGTTGAAGATGTTATAATAGTCTCATTAATACAAAAAATTGGAGCTGTGTTAATTCTACAGCATGTAAGATTGTATGATTACCGTCTTTCCCATATGCAAATTTCAATCTGGTTTGTGCTATAGTAACAACAATAGTAATATAACCTACTTTTAATACATAGATATTCAGTTTGGGATGGAATCAGATCTTTCCTTTTTTAATGCTGCTTACAAATAGTGCAAGTAAAGTAAAAATCATACAAAAATAAAATCCTATTTGCATATTTAGGTGTGAGTGTGTGTGTGTGTGTGTGTGTGTTTGACTTACAGTTATGTACAAGTTCAGGGGTTTTATAGAATCATTATTAGGTGTATGATTAAATAATTATACCAAGCAGGTACTAATGCTCATCCATTTTAACTGGCGGTCGAAACCCATTCAATAACGAATCAGCTGTGTAGTAAAGTCAATCGCAACATTGTTGTGTCTGTGTGTAAGAGATACAGAAATATGAGTCCCCAACATTCACTGAAGATGTCGTTGTCAGTTATCCAAGTGCTGTCAGGTTTCCTTAAAAACTGCATGGGCTCTTTAGATTTTGATTTGAGTTCTTCATTCATTCATCTTCTAACCCGATTATTACTTAATTCAGGGTCATGGGGGTCTGCTGGAGCCTATCTTAGTGTACACAGGGTGAGAGGCTGGGTTCGTTATAATTTATGCATCGTTTCTAATGTTCTATACAGCACTTAGGTCAAGTTTAGGTTGTTTTTAAATGTGCTTTATAACTAACTAATTAACTAGCTAACTAACTAAATTTCATTCACTTCATATTTTCACTCATTCGTTCTGCTGGAGTCTATCCCAGCGCACATAGGATAAAAGGCAGGGTACACACTGGACAGGTTGCCAGTCCATCGCAGGGCCACACATATACGAACATTCAAGCACACACACTCACTCTTTCCTATGGACAATCCCCAATCAACCGAATATACATGCTTTTGGACTGTGGGAGGAAACCGGAGCACCCTTGCCCGGTAATCAAACCAAGGAGTTGAACCCAGTACCCTTCTTGAACCCTTATTACTAATTTAATTACCATATTTGTAACTTGTTTAACTTGTGTCTTTATTTGCCACCTACAATTTGTTTCTTCTCATATACCATCTTAGAAGGTTGGGGTCAGGTTGAAGAACAAGTTCAGCTCGCTGGAGCTTTCTCAAGGACACAACAATTCTGGGGGCTTGAGTCCAGAACGTTCTGGTCTTCCAATCAAAAACTTAGAACCTTAACTATTTGAGCCACCAATGCCCCCAAAAAACGAATGGTATCTTTCCTATTACTTTCTTCATACACCGATTCTGGAACTCTGGTAAGCCATTTGAATGTGTAAGCTCTATAGCAAACATGTGGCTACATGAATTTATTTTATTTGTCAGTCTTTTTTAGAATTTTTAACTGATACACAAAATCCATCACAGCTACAATATTAAGTATTGCTGCAGATTGTAATCCTGTGGTTATCACCATTAAAAAAATTTTTTTCCAAAACAGTTTGCAGGTTAAAACATCATTGTGTTAAGCAGAACAAATAAAAAAGTGGTCACAAAGAGAATAAATCCTGTAGAGGTTGAACCGTCCATTCGATTCCTCAGTCATAGACACGCATCCTTTCTTCAGACAGCAGTGGTGGAGAACACAGTAGATGAGGTGATAAGTGTCCGGTCCATAGAAGAGAAACCATTTTTTAATGCTTAAACCACAACAAGCCCGACTTTAGTTAAAAGCCAGTGTTGAGACTTTGAGCAATTCTAATAAATTAGATAAAATCCAAGAAGCTGAGTAGTAGAAAAAAACCCGCATGTCAATAGAACTTTGTTTGGACAGACATGGACAGCCAGAGTGGATCAGCGCAGTCACTGCAACTTCTTTTCTCAAATGTCCATGTTGCAGTCGGTGCATTATCCAGCTTTTCCTTTAACCCCCAGGTGTAATTACAATCTGTCATCTATTCTGCCTCAACGAGCCGTTGGTCCAGTTATGAACTTGAAGAGCTCAACTAAAGAAAACACAAGTAAAAACTAATATTAATACAACCAGCAACACATGCATATCAACTGTACTGTACATTGCGTTTGTTTGAGACTGGTGATTAAAATCCAAGTTTTATTCCCAGCACCACCAAGCTGTCACTGCTGGGACCCTGAGCAAAGCCCCTAACCCATAATTGTTCAGTTAAATACAAGATAATGATAAATGTAATTGTAGGTCACTATCACGTTATTCTGATAATTCTGGTGATGCGGGAAATCTAGATGGAGGGCAGAAAGTATTCAAATGGAAGACATGGAAGGCAGTCCGTATTGTAGCATTTACAACACTGTTTTAAAAGATAGAAATAATCAGACCATCACATATTATGTTGGATGGGAATCTTTCTGGTGGGCTATAATATTTGCCTACGGTATATATAAGCAACCACCTGCTGCTTTTACATTAAAGGAAAAATGAAAGTGTAGAAAAACATGCTTATCATCGTTTTATAATAAGACAATAACCTGCACCTCCTGATGTTAGCGTTACGCTTGTTTAGTTAATGTAGTAGGTTAACCATTTTCAAAGATCCACCAAAACACCAGAAACCCTTGGAAACATTAGACTCTATTTTGTTAAACCGGACAGTGTAATCAGAGCTGATCAGCCTGAGACAATTGGTGCTTGAGCTATAAATAGGCCTCACAAAATTACCACCTTTTTTTTTACCAACTTAAATGAAAGAATAAAGTAGAATTAAATTCAGGTCACCAATAAAAAGACCAACAAAGCAAATCACTGCTACAGCAATCTGAGACCAATTTTAACATTGGCAGTACATTTACACAGGGATTTTGAGTTTCTGCTACATTATAAAAAATTACATCCGGTCGTCCTGAAGAATCTTGTGACTCAGCAACGACGTCATGTGCAAAACACCTATATGTGCATGCGATAAGCACCTCAAATCATGAGACCACACAACGGCAGCTTAAGCAGTCTTGTCCGCTTTCATCGGGAGGATTAAGCTTCCTCAACTTGTGCTGTCTGATCTCCCGTACTAGTGTGTAGAAGGCATCCTCCACTCCCTGTGGAACATAATCAACCATAATACATTAAGTTTCGCAGGAGCCATGTGGCATATACAGACATACTTTCACCCATAAGCAGATCCACTAGGGGAAACTTCAAAAACTATACATTTCATTGCTCTTTTTTTTTTTTATATATATCTGACTGTGCGGGCGGAAACTCAAACACATCTAACTGCAGTAACAGAAAAATTATTTGACCTACATTGATTAACAAACTAAGAACATACATTCAATAATCCAGCTTACCCGTTTATTCCCTAATTCGGCGTCAAGGGGGACTGCTGGAGCCTAGGCAGGGATACACTCTAGACAGTTTGCCATCCACCCATCGTAGGACAATATGCGCACGCACACACACGCACACACACAAATGGGCAATTTTGACTCACCAAATCACCTAATGTAAATGTTTTGGACAGTAGGAGGAAACCAAAGTATCCCAAGGACAGAAAGATCCCGGGACTTTCTTGTTGTGAGGCGACCATGCTTAACTAAGGACATATTTACCTTTTTGATACTAGCCTATGTATCGCTTTTCAAAGATGCAATACATAAACATTAAAAAGTGTCAAAAGCTTTAAGGCACCTTTCCTATATCATACTCTATATAACTGTAAAAATATCATCTCATCCTGCAATCCATGTCTAAGACTTGGTACTACCCCACACCTCCATTTTCCACTAAATTTTTATTTTTTTATCTATTTCTTTTCATTCTTTTTATTCTCCATTCTTATTCTCAGGAGTTTTTCTGTAATTTAATGTCGATGACAAAAAAAATGGCTAAACGATACTGACTTTTAGCATTAATAGGTTTTTGATTAGCTTGACAAATTTCTGCTAGAATGATGACACAACCAGAACATTCATTTATTAATATCTGATTAAATATAATAAAACAATTATTTTATTCCAAAGTCAATTATAAACTAACAGAGCAGAAACAATTATCTGTGCACATTAATTAAAGTATCTGACAATGTGCAAATGTATGTGCGCGCCCTTGTGTGTGTGTGTATACTTATAAACATAAGTATATATTTATACTGTCTGAGTGTATATAAGTAAGTTTGCTGCTCACTTGTCTAGTCTTGGCTGAAGTTTCAATGTAGGGGATGCCGTAGCTGCGAGCGAGCTCGTGCGCTTGCCGTGTATCCACTGTGCGAGTTGGGAGGTCACACTTATTACCCACAAGCACCATTGGCACATCATCAGAATCCTTTACCCGTTTGATCTGTTCCCTGTACAATTAAGAATACAAGGTAAGAATTAATAATAAGACAATGGGTGTATTCTATATTTTTTTATGTTGGCAAGACTACTATAATAACCAATAGTTTCACACATTATCAATGCAGGCCAATCACCTCGGAATTTATTTAGATTTTAACTACATTGTCAAGATTACAGATTGCATATTTATAGATTGTGTTCAACGGTATTATTAGAAACTGCTACTATGATCATAAATATGAGGGAGCCCTCACCTAAATACGAGCCATGACATCCTAAGTCACTTGCAATGGCTAATTTTATAAGCTAGCTTAGCATTAATCACATTACGTTTACTTTCATGTGTCTAGTTACTATAATCTTTGTTCGGTTAATGACTGATTCCAGCCTCACGTCTCTGTTTTGTTTGCCGATCCAACTATCGCTATTTGTTTTCGACTCTTGTCTGTCTTTCTATTCTGTCTTTGCCTTAGCCTGTATGTTGTTGTTAGCCTAATTAAAACACACTAATCTGCATTACGGATATGTATCAGCCTGGATTCACACTATTGTTAAAAATATATAATATTCAAACTAGTTATACTCTAATGCAAATCTGAACATTATTCAAAAATCCACTGTCTACATTTTTATACCGTCCTGTATTTTGGACTTCAGTCTAACACAAGTGATGCTATGAGTCAGACATAAACTTGAGATTGACTTTCAATTTAATATGGATTTGAGATTAAATTATGTGCTAGTGGTCTTGTACTCGTTTTGAAACTATACTAAACTAATGCTTAATACCCAATACATTAATACCTAATGTCACTCGATTTGGATGTGAGTCATTGCATCTCGGGTATAAAACTTTGATATCAAAGCATGGATCACATCAGTTTGACGGTAACTTGGTTCCATAATAACACTGGTAGACACTAATCATAAACACACTGCATTTTCCAGTTTTAGAATTTATTGGTTTCCACATCGGAAAATATAATTTTCTTTAATTCTGGTCTTTTAAAAAGTCATAAATTTCTATTCTCACCAAGATGAAATAGCGCGAACTGCCCATAAATAATACGGTGTAATTCATTTATGCATCCAGTTTCTCCTTTCATGTCATTGAATGATTTCTACCTACCATCTATTCTCCCGCTTAGCCTTGAGTTTAGATTGATTTCACCTCTCTCTATTATTTTTGTCTGACACAGTAAACAGCACAAACAGCTTACCAAAGCTTTGGATTGACAATAAAAGAGAGAAGAATAAATGACACACTATCATTTTTATCTGGCTTTTGTACTGAAACAGAATGTGTCTGCCAAAATGTAAGCAAAGGCTTAAGGTTTAGAAAAGGTAGTCACTGGAGAGCTAACTGTTCCCCACACCCTCCGCTTTATAATGGCAACATTAATACAGAATGATTTGTTTACATACAGAAAAGTACTAAAGGGCGGAAGTTGGTTATATTAGCGGCATTGAACGTAAACAATGGCACCGAACTGAGCAGCTCTCACAGGTATCTCTATGCTCTCCTCCAGCTCAAAGCAAAACCCTCTAAACGTGTTCAAGAATTTTTGTAATTTTTGTAATTGTTTAATTTTATTTAACTTATTTTTTATTTAACCTTTTTAAAATATGTACACACTGGAGAGAAAAGGAATGAAAGTCACTAGGAGTAAGACAGAGGGCATATGTGTGAATGAGAGGGAAGGCAGTGGAGTGGTGAGGTTGCAGGGAGAAGAGGTAGTGAAGGTGGAAGGTTCAACAGTGCAAAGTAATGGAGAGTGCGTTAAAAAAGTGAAGAAAATAGTGCAGGCTGGGTGGAACGGGTGCAAGAGTGAAAGGGAAAGTTTATAGGACTGTAGTGAGACCTGCAATGTTGTACGGTTTAGAGACAGTGGTGATGTCAAAAAGACAGGAGGCGGAGCTGAAGGTGGCAGAGTTGAAGATGTTGAGATTTGCATTGTGGGTGACGAGGATGGACAGGATTAGAAACGAGTTTATTAGAGGGACGGCGCATGTAAGATGTTTTGGAGACAAGGTGAGGGAGGCTAGTTGGTTTGGACATGTGCAGAGGAGCGACATGCAGTATATTGGTAGGAGAATGTTTAGGAAAATGGAGGTGCCAGGCAGGAGGAAAAGAATGAGTAAATGAATGAATTAATGGAGGAAACGTTATAAGTTCTAGATTTGATTACTTTTTATTTTCATTAGAGGAAAACAAACACTATTTCGTGTATTTCTATATAGTAGCTCAATTAACTAAAACTAAATCATCAACATGCATTGCCATTTCCCAACAGCACAGCACACATGTCTTTATTAACTTTTTTAATTCCGAGATTCAAGGTCACAGATGGGATTTTGGTTCCTTGCCGTTGTAGCCTCTGGCTAGCTTAAGACTCTGATTTAATTCTGTAAAGCTCAATCTCTCTGTTATATCTCTTTTGCCAAAAGTGCCATAAAAATAAAAGTGGCTTGACTGTTTAAAATGCAAGGCACATTGTGTGTTCCCAACACATTGACTTGGGAACAATTTAGAGATATTAAGAGGACCTATGTAAACCAACTACAATAGGAATGCTAAAGGATTTTGGTAAAATACTACTGATTTTCACTCTGTATTTAAACCAGAATAGTAATGTATTTTTACTAGTATAGTGTAGTTAAGTCATGTACTATACTATACTAGTATAGTGTAGTTAAGTCATGTACTAGTTGAAAACACAATATAAGCACCTGTACTGATGAATGTCTTCAAATGATTTGGTATTATTGATGGCAAAGACACAGAGGAAACCCTCTCCTGTCCTCATGTACTGGTCCCTCATGGCACTGTACTCCTCCTGACCTGCAGTATCCAAGATGTCCAACAAGCATGTCTCACCGTCGATCACAACCTGCTTCCTGTACGAGTCCTGAAAAAAGTACAAACAAAAATACTATGACATTGTTACATTCTCATCACAAAAATAAATTATTACTGCATTGGAAATTGAAGGGGTATGTGAGTACCTAGGTAAAACTTGAAAACCCCTTTGGCTCCATCTGCAGTCACACTCACATCACATCAGCTGAAGCCTATCGCAGCATACCTAGATCCCCAGGCCATCACAGGGCCACACATAGGCTAACAACCATACACACACTCCTATGGGCAATTTAGAATCACCAATCAAACAAATGTACATGTTTGTGGACTGTGGAAGAAAACTGGACTACCCTGAGAAAACCCATGCAAGAGCAGGGAGAACATACAAACTCTGCACAGCCCACAAGACCTTTTGCCCGCTGTTTTAAAGACATACAAACTACATAATAATGCAAATGAAAAGTTAGATCATGTATAACTTTGATGTGGAAAAGTGTTAGCATAGTGCTTAAGGTATTGGAATGCTAATTGAAAGATCCAGTGTTGGGCCCCTGAACAAGGCCCTTAACCCCCAATTGCTTAGTTGTTTAAAATAGGTAAATGTAAGTCGTTTTGTATAATGGCCTCTGCCAAATGTAAATGAAGATTAGTGCAATTTAACAATGAGAGAAAATAAATAGCACAATGTTACTTAATATACTTAGTGATGCATAACCACTGTCCATCACTTCCGCATGAGGTGTTGTCTCCCCTGCGGCCTTATGGGATACTAAAGTATACATCACATGCATATTTCAATCTTCAACATTGGATTCATCTTGGAACTTTTTAACTACTGTATTTTGCATACTAAAGGACTCAAACATACTAGACCCCTTTATATGTGCATATTATTCATCTTCTAACCCGCTTATTCCCCAACTCTGGGTCACAAGGGTCTACCCCAGCACACAAAATACAAGGTACACGGGATAGATCAACAGACCATCGCAGGGCCACACAAACGCACACACGCATGCACACACACTCCAATCGACAATTAAGAAACAGATTAACTTAATAAACATGTTTTGGGACTGTGGGAGGAAACTGGAGTACCCGGAGAAAACCCACACAATCGCAGAGAGAACATGCAAACTCTGCACAGAAAGACTAGCTCAGGAATCAACCCCGGGACTTTTTTTGTGGTGATGCAACGGTTCTTGTTTAAAGTTATCCATTAAGTTTATAGCAGTAGAAACAATAGAGAAAAATCAAGAAATTAAGTAAAACTCTTGTAGTGGTAAAGGGTTCGGCAGCAGTCAGTGGTCCTGGGTGTGCAAGGAGCAACCAGCCATGAAAAGGACATTGTTTGTACAGAGACAGACGTGGTGGGAAAGGAGAAAACAGAATGCAGAATGTCATGGATACATAGGCATGCATGAATATTCACACACACACACACCATAGCATTAAGACTAGAGACTATCTATCTATCTATCTATCTATCTATCTATCTATCTATCTATCTATCTATCTATCTATCTATCTATCTATCTA
>JAOTRA010000008.1:3268299-3278710 GCA_026260255.1 Pseudolaguvia tuberculata | reverse complement strand
TGGCCAATTTAGACTCACCAATCCACCTAATGTACATGTTTTTGGACAGTGGGAGGAAACCGGAGTACCCGGGGGAGGTTAAAGTCTTAAGTTAGGTTTTTGTTAGACATTACCTCCAAAGAGCATATACAACTTAGAGTAAGGATTGAATCACAGAATCTGTGGTCACACAGCTGAGTTTTTCTTCGGCATCTATTTGATAGATGAAGATGATGTAAAGGAGGTGGGAGAAGCGTTGGAGACAACAGCAACTGATCTTGGGCTGAGTTCAGATGAGGATGCAGAGAAATGCCCTATCTGCCTCAACTCCTTCCATGAGCAGCCGGTGGCTACACCTCAGAACTGTGAACATTACTTCTGTTTGGACTGCATTCTGGAGTGGGCCAAGGTGAGTGTGGCACTGTATGGCAACAGTATACAGATAGTTTACAAACCATCACTTTAGTGTGAAGTGACTTTTTTTTTCTCTTGTCATTAGAATGGCAATTCTTGTCCTGTTGACCGCAGAATTTTTACTACCATTTTACTGAGGAACTGCTATGGAGGGAAAGTTCAAAAGACGGTAAGGAATTTAATGCTGAATTTAAACTTTTTTTTATAGGACAGCTTCTTGGGTATTTGGTTCCTCCTTGTCTAATAATATAAAAGACCTCTATTTTAAAAAGGATCTGTTTGGATCTGGATCTGTTTGTAGATTACAGTTCAGAGACCAGTGACACAGGAACAAGAGGAGCAGGTAAATGTGGATCTGGAGCAGACCAGCTGTGAGGTGTGTGGAGGGACAGACCGAGAAGATCGCCTGCTACTCTGCGATGGCTGTGATGCTGGGTGAGACGTTCATGCTGGTATTATCTTGTTATCCTGTTGAACAGATATAGTTTATACAGCATATACTTACTAAGTAACTATTTTACATAACATACAAAACGTTCGAGCTGCCATTCTCTTCCTACCAAAGTCTGTTTAACTAAACACTGGGTTCACTGGCTTGCTTGGTTGCATGTCTTAGTTTTATAGTACCTTAAGTAGAATAAGTAGCACATTAATTATTTTTACCTCTTTTAAAATAATTATAAATGTACTAAGCATACATAGATGGTGATATTTCGTATTAGATGATTTATTATAAATGACAGTAATTGATTTATCACAGACCATTCTGACAGCCTCGCTTTCTTCTTTAAGGTATCATATGGAGTGTTTAACACCTCCCCTGGATGCTGTACCTGTTGAAGAATGGTTTTGCCCAGAATGTGCACCAAACAGTTCCAACAGTGCGAACACAGCAATTATTTTTTTTATAAATTGCAGCAAATTAATTCCGTTTAGTATAATATGTGTATATAATGTGTATATGTCTGTATTTTGAAAGTTCCTTTTCCCTCCTTCTTTTTAGCCGCAACAGACCTGTTGAGTGAAGAAGATCTTCCTACCACCAGCCGCTCTCGTCCAACAAGCTCCAGACCCATGCGTGCAATTGCGAGGACGCAGCACAGTGAGAGAGTTCGAGCCAATGTTAACAGACACCGCATCACACAGGCACGCACTGCTGCACAGGTTTGCGAGATGCTTATGTCTGGCTCCAGTAACATACTACTCCCTACATTTAACAGGAGAACTGCTGGCTGTTGAGTTTCCTCAGAACTATTAAACTTTCCATACTAACAATGGAATCATTAATCTGACTGAGCGTCTACCTTTTTAATATTTTTATCATGACTTTACAGTGCATTGTGCTCATCATAACGGTTGTTGTGCAGTGAGTTTAATTTACTGTGTGAACAACTTTGCACTGCTTGTGTGGACTGTTTTTAAAATTACATTACTTATGCATGCATGTAAACACAGACTTGGCACTAGTTGTTGTACCAGTAATCACAACTGAAATGCTGTGAATCTACCAACTGATGCATAGCGACATTAGTTAATGTGTAACAGCACTGACATGTGAACACCAGGATTAGACATTAGTATATTGAAACTTTAGGGTGAACTGTGATGTACATAAAAGAAAATGTTCTATCTTTGAGAAGAAATGCATGAAATCTATGGTATGCTTACCTGCATTGCTCCTGCATCCTAATGTATGTTTGAGTTACGTATTGTTTTTGTTGACGTTTCAGTTTGCACCTCAGTATATGATGCGGTCCACATGGTTGGATGAAACCATCAACGCTGTAGTTGCTGGCCTTAACACAGCTGTATATGTAAGGGACTTAACACCTCGCCCAAGGGCTCGCAGAAGACACAAGAGAAGTAATGAAGAAATTTAGAGACCTATACATGGCTTTATTTTTTCTCGTACTACTATGATCAATGACCTGTGATTCAATATCCTTATTATAGCATCAAGAAAAAAAAGCATAAAAGAAGGAAAAGACGTTAAGGGTAAAACCTCAACTACAAAGGTGAAAAGGCGGAAACGTAAAGTGAGAAGATCAAAGTCAAAAAAGGTGATATGATCTTCATTCAGTAAAATGAAGTGTTGTCATTTTAATGGCTCAAATGACCAGTAAAAATTTTTAGTCAGAATGACCAATGAGAGTAGTTCTATTTACATATTTACATTTGTATTTAATTTTACTAAAAGACCCTGTGTTCATTCATACTGTATGTCTTTGTTGTGTCCTCCCAGGTGGTGAAGAAGAAAACAGCTCAAGGCCGCATTGCACAGAGTCTGGGCATAAAAAAACCTGTACGCAGCTCTACAATTCCCTCTGTATACCATCCCTGTGAGCAATCACTAGGCAGCATGAGAGCGGACATTGGGGCAGCCTCCCTCTCCATTTATGGAGACCCCTTTGATCTAGATCCCTTTGATAATGGGTGAGATTGTGACATGTTCTATTTGAATAAATTTACGGGAAATTTAACAATATATCTATCAATTATTTTGTAATTATAGTGACACCACATTATTATTTCATTAGTTAGTGTTCCTTTTTTGCTAAGATATTTTACATGGCTATAATTTTACTTTGATTGTTGGCAGTATATTTCTAGACCAAAAGAATGAAACTGTTTTTTAGAGATGAGGAGATGGAGCATGCGTCAGTGCAGCCTTCACTGTTGGAAGCTAAACGCCGGGGTTTGTCTCGCTCTGCTCTGCGTTCACACCAGCCTGTGGCCAGACCTATACTGGCTGGTTTGACTAGGTAAACATAAATACTTTTGTATTTCTTATATACAAAAAAAGTTAAATATCTGTAATTTTTTATGTAAATAAATTAGGTTATTTTATCATTTAGTTGATTAGGTAGTTGGATCAATTTATGATTTTCTGTTTGAAGCTTGAAAAAATTAAAAATTTTAAGTTTTTACCAAGGATGTTGAAAGAAGAACAGTCTATAAATCATTAAATCATATCCCTCTGTGATCTGCGTGTGGTTGGTTAACAGATGCGGTACCAGTATCCCTCAGGTGGAGGAGGTGGTCGAAGCCGCCCAAGTCCCAGATTTGCTCGGTAGTATTCTAAGCGGCCAAAGCTTGCTGTTGATGGATAGCTCTGATGTTGTTATCAACAGAGATGGCAGTCTTAAAGCTCTTAAACCTGGTAAGTTATTTATTCTTACATAGCTTAGGAAGGCATAGTGTTTAAAGTGTGAAAAGAACACACCCACTATTTTAAGACAGTGATCAAAGTATGTTCTTCTTTCAGCCTGTAGGTCATCTTCAAGTAGCAGCATCTCTGCTTCAGAACGGACACCTATAGTAGCAGCAGAACTCCACGCCAGCAGAGAACCTATACCCTCCACCAGCCCTTTTACAAATTTATCCGAAACCTCCTTACAACCCTCTCCTTCCAGAGTAACAATTTCCCATGCACCTAGATCAGTGCTTGAACACCCAAACTTATCTACTCCACATCCACGCAGGCCAATGCCCACAAGCCCAAATGGAACTGGCCACAGTCAGCTGCACACCAGTAGCATCAGAGGCCAACCATCAGTAGGAGTTGCAAATGGAGCTCATGGCTCTCACCTTGGGGAGAGGCAAAGTTCCATAAACACTTTGGCAAAAAAACCTCCCCCAAAACCAGTATGGGTGGATGTGTCTGTGTTGCCAAGAATACCAAAGATAAAAAGAGAAAACGGTTCTGTCACACATGGTAGCAGAGGTAACAATAGCAATAACTTGCCAGAATCTTCCATGACTAGTTTAGCAGGGGACAAAGGCCGGCAGAATTCAGTTGACCAAAACAAAGCAAGTGAAAGCCAAAGGCAGAGACTAGACAGAGCTGTACCCTCTCCTTCTTTTTCGAACTCTTTTTCTACTCCGTCAACCTCTGCTAGTCTACCATCAAATTCACATCAGAGTCCCTCCACTGCTGTTAGTTTTCGCATTAAGAGCAGTGGAAACCCTTGGCAAGCCCGGAGGATTTCACTGCCTGATCAAGCTCTGCCTGCAAAAAATAAGGAAGCAATAAAGAGAGACCAAAAGGACAAACAAATGTTGTTGTCATCTTATTTACAGGCTAAAAAGACCTCTGTGGAGAGTGAGGTCTATGATCCATTTAATCCCACAGGATCTGATACCTCAGACTCCGATGATGAAAAGAACATGACAGAAAGGAATCCACTAGTGCAAAATGAAGATACTGAGCTTAAAATTAAAGCAGAGTCTCTGGATCTCCCCGTGGACAGTAAAATGTCTGGAAAGAAAGTGCCAGTTAAAGAGGAGCCAGCTTCTCCAAAGAACGACACATGGTCACCACCTTCTCATCAGCCCGACATCCTATCTGCAACTCGATCTCAGGGTCTTGGGGCATATGGAGGAAGCCCTGTGGTTTCTGTTGTTGAGGACTGTGAACAAGGTCAGTTAATAAACACTCGGATGGATAATTCCAGATCTACCTTACCATTGAGTCAACACAGTGACAAAAATGTTAAGATAGAAGTCAAGTCAGAACCAGATGCTGAAACTTCTCTAGATACATCTCCAGTTGTGTTTCAGGTAACCAAAGGGGACGAGTTTATAAATGAACGGTCATCCATATTAGAAAGTTGTGATGTAAGTCACAAGTGTGAAGCGAAAGAAGAAAGCTCATCATGTTCCAGTTCAGGAGAGGAAAAGAGATTACAGCCTGTTTCCCACAGTTCATCATTCAAAGCCTTTGAACAGTCTGCTAAACAGAAGAAACGCTTGCGATCTGAGGACAAAAGGCGTTCGCGGTCTAGATCTCCACACCATAAGCAGTTTTGTTCGAGATTTAAAGAACAAAGCCACATACGAGACAGGAGACGCTCAGCTCGCTCAAGCAGTAGTGAAAGTCCAAGCAAGAGAATCAAAAAGCATGAAAGCCGTGATCATTATGACCGTAGAGAGAAAGATGGACAGAAAAGGTCCAGGAAGAAAAGATATGCTTATTC
The DNA here is from genome assembly GCA_026260255.1 of Pseudolaguvia tuberculata. Classification (NCBI taxonomy): domain Eukaryota; kingdom Metazoa; phylum Chordata; class Actinopteri; order Siluriformes; family Sisoridae; genus Pseudolaguvia; species Pseudolaguvia tuberculata. The sequence goes on along the minus strand of JAOTRA010000008.1, from coordinate 3,273,341 downwards.
CAGATCTAGATCCAGATCAAAGTCCAGAGAAAGAAGGAAAGAGCGAACATCACATAGTTCTTCAAGATCAAAGGATAGAAATGAAATGAGACCATATAGGAAAAGGTCTAGATCAACTTCTAGAGACCGGAGACGAAGAGAGAATGTCTTAGAAAGCTTTCCCAATAGACAGCGACAAACTGACAAAAGTATCGAATCCACATCTGCTGAGGAAAAGGAGTTTACTCGTAGTACAGACGCAAGAAGCACAAATGAGATCTTGACGAAGGATCCAAAGAAAGGACACAATGAATGTGACTCCATTCGACTGTCCGATGTTTCAATTAAAAAGGAGGCAGAATCTAGAAATCAAGAGGGTTCACAATTAATTGATGAGTCTGAAAAGCACATTTCTGAGGATGTTCTTTCAATTAGAGTGTCGCACAAACTACATGAATATAAGCCGCTTGAAATTAAGCAAGAAAACGACTCTCCAATCGGTAATATTCAAGAGTCCCCACTCTTCAAAGACGGGCTGCCAAAACAGGTCAAGGTAGAGCAAATTTGGCCTCATGAGGATTCCTGCAGTGATGATGATGCTCTTGTGATTAATTTATCACCATCTGGCCCTGCTTCCTCAGATTGGGAAAAGATGGCTGATGGTGATTCAATAAACCTACCTGTAGATCCCAAGGAAGAGATGGTTGTAGAACTTCTGCCAGAACCTTGTCCAGTAAAACATGAAATGGTAGACTCTTCAGATGAAGAGATCAATGTGGATTATTTAATTGACAATTTGGACTTTATTAAAAAGGAGATGAAAGATGAGCCAGTCACGAATACTGCAGTTGCTGTGGAGCCCCAAGCTGATGTTAAGGAGTCAACAGGGGTTCAACAGGAGATGGAGTCAGTGTTGGTAATAGCAGGTACCAAAACCAAATCCCAGGGTAAACGAGTTACTTGGAATATTCAAGAGCCGGTGGTGTCCCAGCCAGACAAAATGAGCAGTGAGTAAATTACTTCCACATTCATTCATTCATTCATTCATTCATTCATTCATTCATTCATTCATTCATCTTCTTACCCGCTTATTCCCAAACTCGGGGTCACGGGGGTCTGCTGCGCCTATCCCAGCACGCATAGGGCAAGAGGCGGGGTACACCCTGGACGGGTCGCCAGTCCATCGCAGGACCACACATAGACAAACAACCGTTTACACTACTTCCACATAGATTTATTGAATTATACATTCTGGGGGAACTGCAAAGCTATGTTATTGTCTCTTATCTGTCTTTGTGTTCTAGCTGAGTGGTATGACTATGTATAGTTACCACAGAACACATTGTCAAACATCGATTTTTTTTTTTATTGTGCTGCTTGGCTGCTTGTGCCTCATTTCACTCAGGGGTGCAAGTGATAAGAGTTCCAATTTACCGGTTCTTCTCCATACCACCTACTTGAAATAATACAAAATCATATATCTATATATATATATATATATATTTATATACATGCACATATATATAATAAGTGAAATATATTATGTTTGGGCAGCCTGGTGGTTAGCAACAAGAAGGTCGCTGGTTCGAATCCCGGGTCAGAGGTCTTTCTGTGCTGAGATTGCTTGTTCTCCTTGTGCTTGCTGGGTGCTCCGGTTTTCATCCACAGTCTAAAAAATTGCATATTAGGTTGAATGGTGATTTTTAAATTGCCTATAGGAGTGAATGTGTGTGTGTGGTTGTTAGTCTATACGTGGCCCTGCAATGAATTGGGGACCTGTCCAGGGTGTTAACCCCTATGTGAGCTGAGATCCAGCTAAACTATTCTTACTTAGTTTTTTGGGTTTTTTTAGCATAGTACATTATTTCACACAAGTTTGTAGACGCTTTTAACACTAATGTTAATGTTTTTATTTTAACTACATTTTCCCTCGCAATTATTGTTGACTTAAGAAATTTACTTAGACAACCTTAAGATTCTACTCATTCTATCACAAATAAATGCAACTTTGTTCAGTTTTGACAAATATAGATGTGTCCATATGTAATAAATGCTATTAAAGTGTTGGTAAATTGTGTCTGCCAGTAAAATGTATAAATAGTTCTTTTTTAAGAATTATGTTCTTTCTATTAATTTGGAAAATAAAACATTACATTGGCACCTACAACTCCAAAGCCAGTAAATCGCTGTGACATTGCATATATTAGAGTGTAAAAAACAAATCCTTTTTTCTGGTCCCTTCCAGAGCTTGCACTCTTCAAATTAAAACTAAAGCAGGAAGGGGCTCGTAAGGCTGCTTCATCCTCCATGCAGATCACTGACCAGGTATGGCAATGTTCCCTTGCTTCCCTCTGAATATTCATTCATTCATTTTCTTACCCGCTTATTCCAGAATTTGGGGTCACTGGGTCTGCTGCGCCTATCCCAGGTCACATAAGGCGGGTCACCAGTCCTTTCTCTGAATGTTTTATTGTGATAAAAGAATGTGTAAATGCATGTAACAATCTCAAGGTGGCAGCAGATACCATTGTAAGTCATTGTGTAAGATTCTTGATCTTCTCTGGCATGTGACTGAAACTGAAAATAAGCAGCAAGGCTTTCAGTGGAAATGAAAGTGAACTCGGAGGTGGGAAATCTGTATATGTATTCCTGGCTTCAGGAACAACAGTGAAATGCTTACATGCAGCATTTTTGCAGTCTTGCTGCTGCAGAAACACCATCAGAAGCTGGCCTACATTTACAACATAAGCTCTGATATTTGTTCCATTAAATTGAATCATTGTTGTTGTCTCCCTGTTTGAAGATCCCAGACATTTACATTTATGATCTTTGGTTAGGGTGGGCGGTGTAGTGGTGGTGTGGCTAGCACAGTCGCAGGTTCGATTCCCGGGCCGGGAAACTTTTTGTGCGGAGTTTGCATGTTCTCCCCGCGTTTGCTTGAATTTCCTCCGGGTACTCCAGTTTCCTCCCACAGTCCAAAAACATGTACATTAGGGTTAATTGATGATCCTAAATTGCCCATAGGAGTGTGTGTGTGTGTGTGTGTGTGAGTGATTGTTTGGCTATTTGTGCCCTGCGATGGACTGGCAACCTGTCCGGTTTTTTACCCTATAAAGAGACCCTCTAGCAAGCCCCTGTGACCCTAAATGAGGGAATAATCAGGTAAGATGAAATGAATAAATGAACGAACCTGGGCTAGTGTGAAGAGGTAAATATAGTAATAGACACTGTGCATTGCTTTTTCAATGCAAATAATTAAGTGATTATTAAATATTTAAGTTTAGCTAATGCAAGTAAACACCATGTTGGTGTGTCGTCCCCCAAACCCCCTCTCAGGTGGCAGCTGCCATGCCCATTGGTTCTAAATCAGCAGCCACAAGCATCAAATCTGCCATTCCGGAAGGTAGATCAAACTCTGGCCAGGAGAAATCAAAATTCTGCAAAGAGGAGCTGTTGGGAAATCCTGATCAGAAAGACAAGGTGTTTAATTTATCATTATAATTGTAATGTATAATCAAGCCATAAATCCAGGTTCATTGTTTAATTGATTCACATCTGCAATTCTTTGGACATCGTGTACTAAATGTAAATCTTTTATTTCACCACCTTTAGTACATGAAGAAACTTCATATGCAGGAACGAGCCATCGAGGAAGTGAAGCTGGCCATAAAACCCTTCTATCAGAAAAGAGACATAACAAAGGAGGAGTATAAAGAGATTTTACGGAAGGCTGTCCAGAAGGTTTGTTTATTTGAGCGTTCTTTTATCAATGGAATTTGGATCCCTTTCATTATTTTACGATGATTTCTTTCCTCTTTTCATGTTCCAGGTGTGTCACAGTAAAAGTGGCGAAATTAATCCAGTAAAAGTAGCCAACCTGGTAAAGGCATACGTGGATAAATACAGACATACCAGGAAACATTGTAAAGCAGATGATCAGCATACTGAAGGCTGATAAAAAGACTGATCTTGATGTCTACCAGAAGTATATCGGAATTAACAATGAGGATTGAGTAAAAAAAGGTTTTAGTCATGTCAAGTGAAATGGCACCCCTGAGGTGGTTCCTTTTTTCTTCTTCATGGTTTTCAATTGTTAGTGTTGTTAGGGATATTGAGAGAGCTGGGAAATTGACCTTTTATAGATTAACAATGAATGAGTATTATAACATTTTAGATGATGACAGTATGCTAAATGTATTTAGCAGATTGGGCTAGACATGTAAGAGAATTGTTGGTTAGTTCTTTGTTTATTCATTGTACAGCTTTAAGATAATCTGGTGTGAGGCTTTGTTTCCTGTTTCCATGGAATGTCTGCAAAGAACCGTAATGAAATGTAATCACTGGATAGACTAGAACATCATGAACTTGAGCCTGATTATCACTGTCTAGCGTTTGGCAGCAACTAATTTAACTCATGTCACGATCACACTGATGAACAGATTCTTTTACAGTGAATATAGACAGACGTCAAGAATTGTTATAGATTTGAAAATTTATTGGGGTGGCATAATGGCTAGCAATGTTGGCTCACAACAAAAAGGTCCCGGGTTCTATTCCCGGCCAAGGGGTTTTTCTGTGCTAAGTTCTCCCTGTGCTTGCGGTCCTTCCTGTGTCCTTCCAAAAACTTGTACAATAGGTCGCTTGGTGAATTTAAATTGTCCATAGGTGCGCGCGCGTGTGTGTGTGTGTGTGTGTGTGTGTGTGTGTGGTTGTTTATCTATGTGTGGTCCTTCAATGGACTGGTGACCTGTTCAGTGTGTACCCCTGCCTCTCAAGCTATGTGTCCAGGGATAAGCTTCAGCAGACCCCTTTGACCCTAAATTAGGAATTAAGCGGATTAAAATATGAATGAAAAGGCGGCGCGGTGGCGTAGTGGATAGCACAGTCGCTTTACAACAAGAAGGTCCCGGGTTCAAATCCCGTCCGGGATCTTTCCGTGTGGAGTTTGCATGTTCTCCCCACGCTTGCGTGGGTTTCCTCCGGGTACTCTAGTTTCCTCCCACAGTCCAAAAACATGTAGATGAGGTGGATTGGTGATTGTAAATTGTCCATAGGAGTGAATG